>SNQJ01S0025833.1:64997-112311 GCA_010110895.2 Picea sitchensis
CATAGGGCTCATGACATACAAGGGGTCGTAGTGTCTCATTCATGGGTGCCTTTGTAGAGGGTGTGTGGTACCTTCGTCTGCAATGCACTTTTTCCAAGCCCATTAATTTGAAGCGCCCGCGTGTGTAAACCCCTCGATTTTTGTATTAATTAATTAATCTAGGCGGATCTGCTCTGTGGCATCGTAATACTTGGTTAGGCATGAATTTGAAATGTAATGTCGACATCGTGTAATCTGAACTTTGGCCCCCAATGTTTATGTCAATAAATTAATCTTTTGATTAACATTAATTATAATTAAATAATGATATGTATTAGTTTAATAATCTATGTTTACATCCAACAGTTGTGGGGTTCTCCAACCCGTCGGCTAATGGCATGCGTGGGTGGGGTATTTTCAGTCTTGTATTGAGGTCCCCAGACCAGCCATCAATTCCGTGCTAGAGGGCAAGGGTTTGCTTTTATTAATCTACTATATTAATCATTAATCTATTAATCTATGAATATTAAATGTCAATATCATTAAAATTAATCTGTTAATCTATTAATGTTGGGATTAATACTAAATAGGTCAATATTAATTATTAAGTCTATATTAAAAATATGTTAATTAATAGATTACATATTAATTAATTAATATGTAATATATTAATTAATTAAGTAATTAATATATTTCGTATTAATTAATATATTACAAATATATTACATATTAATTATTTTTTTTTTCCTCGGAAAAAAACGTAATTCTATTCATCTGTAGAGAACCAAATTACATTCTAAAAGTGCATCTAGCAAATGCGTAGATAGATCCGAATGGGCAAAATAGATGGCAGAGATGCCATAAAGACAAAGAAGAAAGACTAACTCGAAATGATCCTCAAAATGGGCCTAGGAAGACCCCACATAAGAGAACCCAAGAGAAGTAAAAACCCAAAAAATGCACTTCTAAGAGACCCAAGAGGCCGGAAGGATCGGAAGGACCAGGTCAGAGAGGTATGAAAACCTCAGATCGGAAAGACCAAAAGGCAACAAAATCGATGGAGGCCTTGACCGACAAGTTACCAGAAACTGCACGCCCTCCCAACAGGACCTCAAAGTGCCTGCTCCGCAACACTGCACGCCCAAGACATGACCTCAAAGCTATAGAACAATCCCAAGTCAAGTGGAGGAAAGGAGACATCAATAGCTGCCAAAAGGAGCCGGATCATGAGCATACATCAAACCCTGAACAACCGAAGAAACCCGAGAGAGGAACCACATAAACGGAGTAGAAAAAGCAGAATCACCATGACTCAATCCCAGATCCGTGCTCCCACTGAGGAAGAATCGTCCACCACTCCAGAAACCAATAGATCTGAGATATAAAACCCAGACGACGCCCCCCAGACGCACCACAAGCAATCGGAAAAGAAAGAATCAACAGGTCCAGAGACGGATCCGGGCACCAGGCCTTGAATTGAGCAAGCAGATGGCTTGGGGAGAAGACGCATCATCCCCGGAAGGCGCTGCCGCAAGATGCCACAACCCGCCTGCAACAAAAAAAAAGAGCTCGATCCGTGCGGGTTGAACCAAGCGATGGAAAGGAACCACCTCGTTTGGATAAACTGGGAAGAAGAATCTCCAGAAGGGAGAGAAACGCTGGGGAGAAGAAACATTCGAGCAAGGGAGGCCACGGGAATAAGCCCTCTCGAGCCACAAGAGAGAAAGAGCGCGCGGATTGCGGCCAGGAAAACCCTAGCCGTAGACCCCCATATTACATGTTAATTAATATATTACATATTAATTATTAATTTCAACATGATTAAAATTAATCTATTAATTAATAAATTAATATTAATGAATAATCTAAGTTTATTAATCTAATATATTAATTATTTTATATAAATATTACACATTACAAATATATAAATTATATATTAAAATTTATAATTTTTATTTTTAAAAGTTATAAAAAAATATTTATATTGTTTGTACTTACCGTTGATCCCGGGTTTTCAAAAAAGTAGCGGATCCAGATCCGGATTGTTCCGAATCCCGGTAACTTAGGTTTCTAGGCAGTAATGGTCTTAATATGTTTTAAACAATGATTTTAGCTATATGGCTTTATGCTCGAGGTTGCTGGAAGAGATAAGATTTTGGATCAAAGATCAAGGAAAGTGTCATTTAGAGATTTCAAAATTTACTTTGATTTTCGTGATTCTTCAACAACATTTGCAAAAGCATTCTCATAAATAAGCACTGTGAATTGAATCTATTTGAATTCTATTAGGGTATTTTGGGGCATAATGGAATATGAGAGCAAAATATTAGTGCCACTGCCCTCTAGCACATTACATATCCACATGCTAAGCTTGAGAGACAAAGAAAGTATTGGAGCTAATGGTCAACTAAGCCTTCAAACCTTCTAGTGAGGTTGTGATACACCTTCATTTCACCTTGTAGATGTCAGCTTATGGGCATTGTTTTATCTTATAGTTACATGGGCATGTGCCATATAGTTCATGTCTTTTTCTCAGAGGACACCTAATTTCCAAGCTCACTTATCTAAAGAGTGTTTTCCTGACCTATGTTTAGTTGAAATTTGATGTTTCAAATAGATTGCAGTTGTTAGATGCAATTGCGATGCCAACCATCCTGTGTTGGGTTTTTGGGGACAGCTTTTATCCCTTGTTGGGTGGGCATCTCCATATTTTGGGGGGGGGGGCACAAAACGTCGTACTATCTTGTGGTTTGACTTGTCTATTAAAATTAAGTGAATGTTATTGTTGTGTGCTGCAACTTTCCTATTATAAGTGAATGTTGCTGCATGGTATTGTTTTAGCCCAAGTTGCAGGAAATGCTTGCTCCCCTCTGTTTACACTGGTGGAATGTTTTGAAATGTGGAAACTTGTTTTGAAACACCCTGAAAAATTTTCGGGTGGTGTTTTCCGATTTTGAAACACTGCTCAAATTTTGGTTGTGCCTCTGCCTAGCAAGAGCATATGTTCGGCCAATAAATTCACTTGAACCGTTCACCAACAACCCCAGAAAACACATGCAAAAAAATTAGTCGTCCCCCTTTTTGGAATTGTCATTAACTTATATTCAAATTAGGATGTTGTATACCTTCCTCCTGCACCCTTTGAGCTAAGAATTGGGTGATCTAATATTGACATCTATAAGGAGAATAAGCTGCTTGCCCAATGATCAATTGACATTTAAATATTAACTCTTAAACAATGATGAACTAACACTAGTTTAATTTTTACTAAATTGTCATGTATGTATCCATGCTGTATCTGTTCGGAAACTCATACTGGTTTCCACATTTCATGCAACTTACGTTTTAGTGAGTTTAGTCTTACCCACCTCTTTTGAAGACCCCTTCAGGGAAATGTCATATTTACATTATGTTTGATGTATTGGTGATATGTTGACATTTTCTCAATCCATTTAATGGCTATGTAAGACCCCTCATGATCTCCAAGAGGTTACCATAGGAATTTTCCATTTTATTTTAAATTCTGTAGCTATTGCTTCATTGCTGTCTATCTACTGGCTTGTCATTGCATTCTCTTTTTTACAATAAATGAGTGGATTAACTATTCCACTCAAGAGGTGTACAAGGCCTATTGCAGTCAGAGCCTTTTGAATTTTCCTCTAAGTCTCTTAATCCTAAGATTGCATTTAATGCTTGTGCTTTCTGTGGATAATTGTTACATTAGTGAATCTTTTGGATATTTATGCCTTCCATGTGGCTCATTGGTTGAGATTATATTAATGGACATGCAATAATAGATATTATTAATTTTGGTAAGTTCAGAGTTGTGGATGGTAATCATTGCTGCAACTGTGCATTTACAAGCTTGCACATGCCCAAGATCTGCATCATCTTTTTGGTGGTTGCCAATATGTCTTTTATTTTCTACTTCTGTAAATTCTTAAGACAATTGCTTTGTCCATATTTAGCATGCTTGCAATTTTCCCATCCTATTGACTGCCTTTTGGGCATCGATGTACATGAATAGAATTTCTTTCTTTTCATCCTTTTTTGTTAGTGCAAGGAAAATATAATTTCATGTCTACAATAATTTTTTGATTATGCAGATACTTCATTGTTGGCATATACCTTCAATGTTTTTTTCCCATTTATACCACCATTATGTTGACCAAATGACTTGTAATTTTCTTTTATGTTCTTGCAGGATTCTGGCAAGAACAGCCAAAATGAAGGTTTCCATGTATTCAAGGTACCTCTCCAAGAGGTTACCGTAGGGATTTTCCATTTTATTTCAAATTCTGTAGCTATTGCTTCATTGTTGTCTACCTACTGGCTTGTCATTGCATTCTCTTTTTGACAATAAATAAACGGATTAACTATTTCACTCAAGAGGAGGTGTACAAGGCCTACTACAGTCAGAGCCTTTTGAGTTTTCCTCTAAGTCTCTTAATCCTAAGATTGCATTTGATGCTTGTGCTTTCTGTGGATAATCGTTACATTATTGAAGCTTTTGGATATTTATTATTTATGCCTTCCATGTGGCTCATTGGTTGATATTATATTAATGGACATGCAATAATAGATATTATTAATTTTTGTAAGTTCAGACTCGTGGATGGCAATTATTGCTGCAACTTTGCATTTACAAGCTTGCACATGCCCAAGATCTGTATCATTTTTTTGGTGGTTGCCTTCACATCATTTCTAAGATGTTGTCTGTTTATATGTCTTTTTCTTTTCTACTTCTGTAAATGCTTAAGACAATTGCTTTGATCATATTTAGCATGCTTGCAATTTTCCCATCTTATTGACTGTCTTTTGGGCATCAATGTACATGAATAGAATTTCATTCTTTTCTTCCTTTTTTGTTAGTGCAAGAAAAATGTAATTTCATGTCTACTATAAATTTTTGATTATGCAGATACTTCATTGTTGGCACATACCTTCGATGTTCTTTTCCCATTTATATCACCATTATGTTGACCAAGATTACTCGTAATTTTTTTATGTTCTTGCAGGAACCTAGCAAGAACATCCAAATTGAAGCTTTCCATGTATTCAAGGTACCACTCTAAATTGTGTAAATATTGTTGTTTGTTCTGATTCTCTGATCAGTTCTCATGGATTTTAGAAAGATATAATTGTTTCAATGCATGACATGTGTCTCTGGACAAGTACTGGTATGGAGGTTCTTATCATTTTTAGGTGTTGTAGAAACTCATTTTACCTATTATATGTAGGTCTTTGTGGCCAATCAAAATAAACCACCTGAAATTGTGAGCATACTTGTTGCCAATCGGGAGAAGCTACTTCGTTTTTTCAGTGAATTCAAGACTGAGAAAGGTACGAGTGCATTTTCTTCTATTTTCTATTGTTTTTTCTTCTAAGTACATCCTCATAGAATCCTCCCTCTTCCCTGGAATATCTGGATGGATGGTGGCTCAACTGCCAGCCACAATAGTGGCTGGTAACCCTGAAGGACTTGACTGTATTTGAACCTGTGACCTATCGCCTTCCCGTTGGCAATTCTATTTTCGATTGTTTTGAGTGAAGGAATCAATAATTCGTTTTGCCATGTTTCCCCAAAAAAACTATTTTTTTGGGAAAGTCTGAATTGCAGGTCTGCCAGTGTGTTATTTCCTGTGTAGTGCCTTATGGAGAATACAAATCTTTAGCTAAAATATGTCCTCTTTTCAATGATGTGCAGAGGATGAACAATTTGATCAAGACAAGGCTCAAGTTGTGAAAGAGATTGCTTCCTTGGAGCCAAGGGATCGGACTTGATATCCTGTCTGATTTATTACATTGGATCCTTTGTGATCAGAGCTTCTGATTTTCTGCTGGAACTTGTACCACTCTTGGAATGATTGGAAACAACACTTTTGAAGGTTGGACATGTTTTTGTTGGACACTAGGAAGGATGTTACACAAACCATGTTTGCAATAATGTGGATGTTAGGTTATATACTTTAGAAGGTAGCATATATGTAAGGCCTTGCTGGGCCCCAGGGAATCTGTGAAATAAGGGGTGCAGCTCTATTATTTGTTTGTTTCTATATTTCCATAAGGATTCTAAATATTATTTGACTGTTGTATCCCACTCTCTCAATAATATCAGGTTTACTGAATTCTAGTGCATGCTTGAAGCAATACTGTGTAAATGCGCAGTTTACTGAGCTGCAGTGTGGTTATGGAGCCTCTCTGTACTATACTCTAGCTATTCAGGGATGCTCTTTAATACATTTTATAAGAATTTTAGATTCAGGCATTTACTTCTTTCTCCTAGTGTTTCATGCTTTGACCGAGACATATCTATTTTGAACCAATAGAATGGGACAGTGTTACTGCTCTTGAATTGTAGATATGATTGTTCCCAATTGTGGATGAGCTTTGAGTTTACAAAATTATACCCAAAAAAAGGCCACGTTTCAGATGCAATGTTTCTTCTAGCAATCTTTTGGTGCAAACATCAGTTCAATAGGAGTGATGCTGCCACAGAGAACATGGCAGGTTCGAGAATATGTGCACAGAGACCTGGTGTATGTTGAGCTGGGGAATGAAGAAAGTATGGAAACCATACCAAACAGATATATTATCTTTCCTTTTTTTCATCTATGATTGGCAATTCGAGGTTGATTGTGTTTTCCTTTTGAACCTTGTTAACTACTTGTTTGCATTCCACAAGCATTTTCTTGTTATTCCTAATCTATATCGTAAAAGTATTCTGGAAGCAACATAGACACTATAATTTTATTTGCTGTCAAATTGCACACATGCAATTTTTATGAGCAAGTGTACTTCAATTAAGGTTGCAGAGAATGTTGACAGAAGAAAGTCGTCTGAGATGCAACAGATGGTCCATTCAAGCAGTAACTCATTAAACAAACATGAGTTCAATTGCAGTGACCATGCGGTAGAGGTTGTGGTATATTTTAGAGAGATAGCTGAGCGAATGAGCAGATACTTCCATTTAAATAAAAAAGGTTAACACATTCACAATAGTATGATCTGTTTCTCATATCTATCTCCATTTAAGCAGGATGTATCCTTGGTTTGAAGCCAACAAATACTTGTTTGTCGAGTTACTAGTCTTGCTTTGCACCTTATTGCAATTGCAGTTGTTAGTTCACCGAAACATAACAGAATCACAGGGAGTATTCAGCGCATAAATTGGCTGCTAAATTTAATGATTGCAAACGATTAGTTTCCAGCCATATTTGTTAAAAAATGCCGGGTTAATAAAATCTCCTTGTGCTTCTGGATTTCATAAATAGTGGTGGGATAAAAAGCTCACAGAAACATAACAGAATCACAGGGAGTATCCAGCGCATAAATTGGCTGCTAAATGTAATGATTGCAAACGATTAGTTTCCAGCCATATTTGTTAAAAAATGCCGGGTTAACAAAATCTCCTTGTGCTTCTGGATTTCATAAATAGTGGTGGGATAAAAAGCTTTCAGTGAAATATAACAAATGTATTTTTTATCAGTGTCACTTGAAAATTTTCAAATTGTATGTATGTTATTTTATAACTATAATACATATATATTTTATTTATAACTCACATCACTGAGAGTCACTAGTACACAAGATGTGATCTTTACATTACATACACTGTATAAAACAGATATTCCCTTCTGATCAAAACCAGAAAACTGCAAACCAAAAACTAGTCCTATAAACTGATAATTTAACCATATAGTCGATTGTATGGAAACCCCATCCAGACAATGAATCTGGACTATTCAGACCGGAGGTGCTTGCAGTGGTCTAAATCCCTGAAAGGTGTTTCATCTCAGTGCTCAACGGCATGTTTTCTTCCCTGAAGACCGGGTCTTCATGCTTTTCCATGGAACTCTCCAGGTACTTGAGATATTTGCGGATGCTCTTCTTGAGGGTTTTGTTCGTTTGTTGGTGCTCGTCAATGTTGTTAACCGGTGCAACGAATGTCTCAAGCAGGGCCATATTTTTTTTTCTGAAATTGTTTTGTTTGTGCACGTTCCTTCTTGGAGTCTCTTTCCAAATTCACATAGAGCATTGTACAGCGTGTCAACAATAGGGCTCTNCAATGTTGTTAACCGGTGCAACGAATGTCTCAAGCAGGGCCATATTTTTTTTTCTGAAATTGTTTTGTTTGTGCACGTTCCTTCTTGGAGTCTCTTTCCAAATTCACATAGAGCATTGTACAGCGTGTCAACAATAGGGCTCTGTTGGGCCTCTGAGAACTAGGATCCAACGTATTGGCATGATAACCTTGTTGCCACAATAGGGCTCTCTTGGGCCTCTGAGAACTAGGATCCAACGTATTGGCATGATAACCTTGTTGCTTCATAAAAGATTGAAATCATTCTTTTTACTTAAAAAGGTTATCGAATTGAATTTTTGATGCTACCATTACTACTCTTATTCGAGGTCTCACCACCTTCTTGAATCCAAGGATTCACCCTTTCCTTGAATCTGCTATGCTTGTGTTGGACTGGGAGGAAGAAAATGACAGAAAACAAAACCATGGTGGCTCTCTCTGCTACCCTGAATAAAACCTTACACCATTTAATGGAGAATGATGGCCAAATAAGGTAGTGAGAAAATTCACCCTCACTCCCATGCTTCCACGACAGTAAGACCAACAGATCCTGCTGCTACCCAAATATATTGCAATCAATAAGCACCCAGCATTTCAAATCCAATGATGTATATCTTAACCTATATAACATTTATTATTCGTAAGCATTTCAAGTCCAACGTATATCCTAGCATATATAACATTTATTATTCTTAACAGCAAGAGATCTTGGCTGGTGATCAACAAGCACCCAGCATTTCAAATCCAACGGTGTATATATCCAACTGAGGGGTGTGCTTTAACGCTGAAGGATGCCCCATTAGCATGAAATCCAACGGTGTGTATATCCCAGCGTATATAATTACTCTACTGAGGGGTTGTGCTTTAACGCTGAAGGATGCCCCATTAGCATGAAGAGAGGGTGAGGGTTGGTAGAGGGGAACATGGATGCCTAGGTGTCTAGTAATCTCAACCTTCTATCCCTCTCTTTCCACCAAGGGTGGAACCGAAATAGAAATAAGATGCAGAAATCTTCGCCCAGTTTGCAATCGGTGACTTCAGATCTTTTGAATGGCCACATTTATAATCTTCAAAGGGTTTTCTAACTTCTCTGCACGAGTGCATATTGTTTTCCGGCTCCTATAAAGTGCTTTCCAATTGTTCATTTTTAAGGTCTATTATTAATGGATTCCCTAGGTAAAGGGCTCAATTCGTAAAATCAGAGCTTGGCATTCTATTTCATTTACTGGTACAATTACCCATGAGATAAAAGGTCTATTATTGATGGATTACCTAGGTAAAGGGCTCAATTCGGAAAATCGGAGCTTCGCATTCTATTTCATTTACTGGTACAATTACCCATGAAATGAAAGTACACATCTCAGTATTATATTTCATTAGATAATAGTACAGAGCTTAGTATTCTATTCTATTTCATTATTGGTATAATTACCCATGAATAATAATACACTCTTATCCTTTGTGAACTTTAATTACTCTTATGTTGTATCGTTTATGATCTCTAATCAATCCTCTCAACCTTTTTAATAATAATACAATCTTATCCTTTGTGAACTTTAATTACTCTTATGTCGTATCCTTTATGATCTCTAATCAATCCTCTATCCTTTATGATCTCTAATCAATCCTCTCAAGTTGAGTTTGGATTTGCCTAATCAAAATTTACATTGACCTATGCAGAGGCCATGCCAGCTCACGATTGCCGGCAGAAACATCGTTAAATTTTATATTGACTCATCTTTTCAATGTTTTTTGAAAGCTTTATTTTCTATTCTTTTATTGAAAAATTGTTTGTATTATTTGCAAAAGAATGTAATACTTTCCTAGATAAACACACTAGCAAATGAAGTTACATCATAATGTTATAGCAAATGAAGTAACATTATGTGGGTCATGCCAGCTCAAGATTGCCGTGCCAGCTCACGATTGCCTGCAGAAACATCGTTAAATTTGATATTGACTCATCTTTTCAATGTTTTTTGAAAGCTTTATTTTCTATTTTTTTATTGAAAAATTTGTTTGTATTATTTGCAAAAGAATGTAATACTTTCCTAGATAAACACACTAGCAAATGAAGTTACATTATGTGGGTCATGGTACACAATGATCATTGATTATTAAAACGAAGGGTGTCGGATAAATGAAGGTAGTAGTTGGTTTAGAGAATAAGTTACAGGATGTTTGATTGTAAGTGGAGTAGATTGGTCATAGCATTTGAAAAAGAAAACTGCTTTTATTGAAATGATTTTTGTTATGTATATTGTAAATTATATTTTGAAAGGAATAAGAATAAATAGAGATACATAGGTTAGAAAAACTGTGTTTATTGAAATGATTTTTGTTATGTATATTGCAAATCATATTTTGAAAGGAATAAAAATAAATAGAGATACATAGGTTAAAAAAAGGGAATAAATAGAGATACATATGTTAGAAAACTGAACTAAAGAAATGTACTAAATAAAATAAAATAACGAAATGAATCATACAAATTAACACAATACATGTTTGTATTTGAAAACCCTAAAGGTAAAAACTAATGTTGAATTTTCTTTCCTTTTTACAACAAGCCTCATGATTAAGTGATTATTAGGGTTTTCTGTTTTCTATTTTATACGATGTTTACTAAAGTGTGACTTGTTAACCCCTCTCACCTAGGGGTAACTAGGGGATATCGTGTATCATGGCTTGCACTGAAGACAATAATGATCAACATCCTCCACAAATAACAACCCTTCGATGCCTCTCTCCTCATCAACAAGCTCATCACCCTTGATCAACATGGTTAATTGGATGATGGCGGTCCAAAACCATCTTGAGGCACATTAGTCCTTGTTTCATATGAAGTGTCATATTTAATACATCAAGCATGGGAGTAGGGACCATGTGTTGAAGTTGGATAATTGATCATAAGCTTAGAAGTTGTGCCTTTTGCCTTGTTCCACCTTGGTGGCCATCATTAGTGCTCTAGTCTTGTGTTGTCACTTTTGGGGAATAGGGATACTACTGGGAGGCTTTGATAAGGGTAACATACCGTTCTGCCCATACTCAACACTTATCATCATGAAGCTTTTCGCATTATACTAATCTTCCGTAATGGTTTTAAATGTATCCCAAAAGGATATGTGGTTCATTCATTCTCCTATGAGGAGAAGAGTTAGAGCTTCGAGGTTGATGTAGTTGCTAAAAAATGAATAAAGACAAAATGTTATGAAAGAAAGAAAGAAGTATGGGATAATGAATGGCAAACTTCAAAAGCAAAAGGCCAACTTGACCTCTACCCCTTCTAATGGTACTCGCCCCTTGTCCTCATGCACTTAATGGTATCTATAAAAGGTTTTATCATGGTAGGAAAATGAAAGAAGGAATAAATGCTTGAAACATGAAAAGGGGACTTGCAAAACAAAAAATGAAATATCAAAAGGCAAGAAAAGGGGGGTTGGAATGCAAAAAATACCAAGGAAAGGGTATCTCAAACAATAAACCTTTTGTTTACAAAGGTGCTCATGGAAATGGACCAGATATGATATCTTGCATGTCAATGGTACCATTGCCACGAAGTAAGCCCAACATGTTTTCATCACCACACTTACACTTAGATGGGTTTCTTGGGAAATATTCCTCTACTTGGGTATTGACATGCCTAAAAGGGTCTTTTGATGGTCCTCCCATACGTAAACTTACCAAATCGTATTAAGTATTGAGTTAATGTGGAGTTTGAAGGGGATATCTTATGTGAATTATTCATGTAGCTTGTGTATTAAGTAATGAATTGCTTTGTATGCCCTAAGGACTATTGTACCTTGCAATTGTTGGTCTTGCTTGAGTTTGTGGATTTTTGACCAACCTAGGTGCACTCGACATGGTCTTTTGGGGGACATCCCCATGATTATACCCAGGACGTCGTGCACTATACACGGGATGTTGCACATGTGATGCAAAGCATTGGGTCGTGTGATGACTTGGCCCCTTCAGATACATCCTTTCATACCTCCTGGACCCTGGATGATGGACATATGAGCTATTGTATTGTAAATATGGTCACGTTGACATGTTGATGGACATGAAATCTACATTTTGGACAGTGCAGCCCAGGGTTTGCCCAAGCTCTGGTGGATGACGCTACACTGATATTTGATTGGACACCCCTCAGAGAGATGGCATGCCTCTTCTCCATCTTGGACGTTGGCCTTTCCACCCAATATGTTGAGCATATTGATAATGACGTCATGTGCTAGGATGCTTTGGTGGGGTTAGCTTGCCATTGGGACACCATTTGATGATGATTTGGGTTCTTGATGATATGACATGGCATTTGATGAAGAGACATGACTTCCACCTTGCTTATGTTAAATTTAGAGTTGCTATTAAGTTCTTTTCAATTTACTAGACAATAATAGCATAAGCAGGATCACTAAAAGAAACACAATCACAAGGTACACAACATTTATCCTGGGAAACCCTCATGGGGGAGAAAACCCAACAAAAACTTCCTTAATATAGATTGCCAATACAATGCCAAGATAATAAACCAAACACTAGATAATATCTAAGACTGAGCAATGCATCTCTCTCTCCTTCCAACAACTACAACTTCCTTCAAACTTGCGCACTAGATGAGTGACTTGAGTGAGTGAATGAGGTGCTAGCCTCTCTTATTTATACTTGTCGAGGAGCACTAGGGTTGTGTCTTTTCATCAAGCAGGGCTGACTTCTCCAATTAGTGGCTAAAACCACTTTAATTAGCCCTAGGGACCGACTTCTCAATTAACATAATTTAATTAGGGTTTGACTAATCCACAAAAAGGGATTTGGTCATACATAAGTCCCGACATGATCAATCAACAAAAAGGCATTTGATCTATAAAATAATAACTTAATTATATTTAGAATATTCTTCGCAGTTACAATATTTGAACACTCCCTTTCAACAATAAGGGTATTCTACAACATCATCAGGAAAGAGAGGGCAACACCATCAACAACATCTGAAACATTCATTGGCATATCTATAAATCATCAGAAGTTTTTCTCATCATCAATAACATTATCATTCACAACATGGAGCTGGAGTATCATCATCATCATCACTCACAACATGAAGCTGAAATGGCATCATCATCATTCACATCATGGAGTTGGAATAACATCATCATCATCGTTCATAACATGGAGAACAACATCAGTTAGCATAAAAGCTATAACACCATCATCATCATCAACAACACAAGGTTGGAGCAACAACATCATCACAACAAGACGCTGGAACCACAACATCATCAACATGAGGCTGAGATAACACCATCATCATCATATAGCAACATAATGAGGCAGGTGTAACAACAACATTTTGTGGTACTTTGACAGTCCCTAGGGATCTGCCCAAGAATCATAAGATTCCCTAGGATATAAAATCCTAACGGAGTTACCACGTGGTATTCTGACAGATTATCCTTACTAGACCTTCGTGATCTTCTCAGGAATCATAAGATTTCCTAGGATTATAAAAATCCTGACGGAGCTACCACCACTGACCACAATTGGCATATACATGCACATGTACTTTGACAGACTGTCCTTACTGGACATTCGTGATCTCTCCAGGGATGATCAATCCCCTAGGATATAAAATCCTAACTGAGCTACCCGCTGTTGGTCAAGATACCATAGTATCATCAACATCACTCCCCCTTTCGAGGGAGGTCCTTTTGGAATATACCAAGCTTGTCTCGAAAGTGTTCAAACTTTACATGAGACAAAGGCTTAGTCAACACATCTGCAACCTTCTCATCCATGCCAACATATTGGAGCTTTACAATGCCCCTCTACACCATATCACAAATGTAGTGATACCGTATTTCTATGTGCTTTGACTTGTCATGGAACACAAGGTTCTCTGTCATCTTTATGCAACTCTGGTTATCACATAGAATCACAGTTGCTTCCATCTCCAGATCAAATAGACCTGTCAACAACTTCTGAATCCATATGGCTTCACAACTGGCGGAACATGCAACAATGTATTCCGCTTCTGCCGTGCTGAGAGCAATACTAGATTGCTTCCTGCTCTACCATGAAGTCATCACTGACCCCATAGTGAAACAACATCCTGAAATGCTCTTTCTGTCAGAAACACTTCCAGCCCAATCTGAATCAGTATAACCAACCAGTTTGAAGACCTGATCTCCATTATAATAGAGACCAAAGTCCAACGTACCCTTAAGGTATCTCATCACATGTTTTGCAGCAACAAGGTGAACACGTCCGGGCTCTACCAGATACTGAGTTAAGGTGTTCACAACAAAATATATCTCTGGCCTAGTATTCGTCAGATACATCAACAATCCAATCTATACAACATAGCATCAACCAATTCTGACAAAGTATCAAACAAGAGCTTCAACTTTGTTTCCATGGGTGTGTTCATGGCTTTACATTCCAACATATCAAACCTCTTCAATATTTCAATTGCATACTTCTCTTGGTTAAGGAAGATCTTCTCTGGGCTCTGGCAAACCTCAAGACCTAATAAATAATGCATTAGGCCTAGGTCTTTCATCTCAAACTCTGCAGCAAGCTTCTTCTTACAATCAATGATGAGATTTTCTTCTCCAGTTAAGAATAAGTCATCCACATACAACAACAATATAACTGGCTCATCATTCATAACCTTGAAGTCAAGGTTAGAATTAACTTTACTTTTGGTAAAGCCCAAGCTCGTTCGGAAACTGTGAATTCTACCATACCAAGCTTTGGGAGCTTGCTTCAACCCGTACAGAGCCTTCTTCAACCTGCAGACATGAGTTTTTCTATCTTCAACTTCAAACCTTTGTGGTTGTTCTATATACACTTCTTCAATGACACCATTTAAGAAGGTTGTTTTCACATCCATCTGGTGTAGCTTCCACTTCATCTTGGCTGCAAGAGCTATGATGGTTTTGATTGAAGTGTATTTGGCTACAAGAGAAAACATCTCTTCATAATCAATGCCTTCCTTTTGAGAAAAGCCACGAGCTACAAATCTTGCTTTATGTTTCTCAATACTTCTGTTAGTAGCATGTTTTATCTTGTATAACCATTCGGAAGATACCACATCTTTGTTCTTTGGTCTATGAACTATTTCCCATACATCATTCTTTATAATGGATTGGTATTCCTCTGTCATGGCATCCACCCATTTTTTCTTCTGAATGGATTCTTCAAAGAAAGTAGGCTCATTTTCCATGAGATCACACATCAAAGCCATGTAATTGGAGAATGTCTTAGGTTTCTTGATTTGTCTCATGGTTCCTTCTAGGGCACCATACTTCTCTCCATCTTGAATAAGCTCTCTTTCCCAAGCTGGATTTTTCTTGTGAGAGATCGTCATTTGGGGAGGTTCTTGAGATTCTATCAGATCACGATCTTCTGGAATCTCATCATCATGTGTATTTGTAACTTCCCTCACTGGTTCTGCAACTCTGGGAGCTACAGACTCTTCTTCATATACCTCTTCAAGCTGACATCTCCTTGATTTCTCGAGTGCTGCATCTTCATCAAAGATTATATCTCTGCTGATCTCAATATGATGGTAACCTGGTATGTAAATTCTGAAGGCCTTAGAGACCTCACAAATCCAACAAATATTCCCTTCTTTCCTAAAGGGTCCAACTTGGTTCTCCTTTCTTTCTGAATGTGTACAAACACTGGACAACCGAATATCTTGAGATGGTTTACTTTTGGACTCTTTTGGAGAACATTTCTTCGAGGGTTTTGAATCCAAGTGCACTATGGGATAATATGTTTTGGACATACACTGCTATTCTTGTTGCTTCAACCCACAAGTGCATTGGAAGATCATGATCATGGATAATAGTTTTCACTTCTTCCATTATAGTTCTATTCTTTCCTTCTGCTACACCATTTTGTTGAAGATTGTAGGGAGTGGTGGGGTCCCTCTTAATCCCAACATCTCTATAAAATATTACAAATTCTTTTTTGAAGTGTATTATCCTCCATTATCTGACCTGAGTATCTTGATTTTTCTTTCAGAGAGATTCTCTATCAAGGCTTTGAATTCCTTGAATTTTCCAAACACTTCATCTTGATTTCATTAAGAAAACCCAAGTCTTGGGAGAATAATCATCAATAAATAACACACAATATACATACCCACTAAGAGAGGTTGATGGCATTGGGTCACATGGGCCACATACATCTGAGTGGATGAGCTCCAAGATTCCTTTTGCTCTTCAGGAAATGATTTTTTATGTTCTTTCCTTGTGCACATCCCTTGCACACACCTTCATGATCAACCTTGAATTCTGGTAGACCTGTAACTACCTTGCTTACATATGGTAAGGTTTTGTAGTTGATGTGAGCAAGTATTCTATGCCAAAGTTCACATGGAATCTCAGTGGAGTGAGTCAAGGTTGCATCTGAGTGACCTTTCAATTTATACAGGCCACCTTCTTCTGTTCCAATAACAATTGCATCTTCTATGGTTTTTCCTTTAGGCCACATAAGGACTTGACCATCTATGAATGCAACCCTGGAACCTTTCTTATCTAAAGTTGAGATAGAAAGAAAATTCTTTGTCAAACCTGGTATATAGAGTACATCCTTCATCTTCATTGGGGCCCCTGAATAAGGTTTGTAAGTGGATTCTCCCACTCCTTTGATAGGGTACTGGTGATAATCTCCGAGTGTAACTTTTTGGGGAAAGTTATTTTCTGTAAGGCTAGAGAGGATGTCGCTCTGACCCGTCATATGCTTAGAAGCACCACTGTCTATAAGCCAAGTGTCATCTCTAGGTGACACAGATCTTGAGATGGTAGAGAATAAAACATAGTCTTCAATATTTTCTTTAATGATTTTTGTGGGTGACTCATCACCTTCAACTGCATGGGCATGGTGTCTTTTTCTATTTCTCTTCTTGTATTCTTCTCTTCTAGTTGGACAATTCTCAGCAATATGTCCCATCTTGTCACAATGGTAACGTTGATAAGAGGAGAAATCATTTTCTCTTCTTTGACCTTTTTGAAACTTCTGGAATCTCCTTGGAGGGTGAGATTCTTTATGGAAATGGGTGAATCTATTTGGGGAGTGAGATTCCTTATGAAGGTGGGTCTCATTCTGGAAGTGAGACCTTTTCTTTCCTCCTTTAGCATGAGAAGCTAGTGCTTGATCTTCATCCCTTAGTAGTACTGCTTCTCGGTTAACTACTCTTGCTTCTTCTTGAACACATTCTTCCCAAATTGATTGGATGAAGGCATCCCAAGGTCTTGTGAGACCATTAAGATTTGTCATTATGAGTTCATCTTCATCTAGGTTGTCTCCAATTGCTTCTAGCTTTTCCTTGAATTGAGAAACCCTAGATAAATAATCATGAGCAGTTTCTTCTTTCTGCATCTTTGTATTCTTGAGTTGGGTTCTCATATTCATTTTCTGGTTGACATTCCTTCCTTCATACATTCTGGTTAGGGCATCAAAGATTTCTTTTTGAGTATTCTTGGAAGACACTTGAGGGATCAAGTGGTCTTTAATAGAGTCTGCAATGATTCTTTTGGCCCTAACCATATCCTTCTGGTACTTTTCTTTAGCTGCAACATCTGCGGGTTCTGGTACATTTTCCTTGATGAATATTGCAAGTTCATTCTCTTCAAGAATGAGTGCAATCCTATACTTCTAGGCACAAAAGTTTTCCACACCTTCTAACTTGTCAACAAGCTTGGTGCTTGTAGACATCTTGACATGGAGCTGAGAAAATGACCAAAAATTGAAAGTGCACATAAATTAAATTTGAACTTACCACGAGTTGCATTGGGCTGAGGCGAGTAGGCTGGTACAGTCTGTTTTCAGAAAATCTAATTTTTACCCCTTGAAATTGGACCTACGTAAATTTGGACTTGTACTTCTGGTATTGGTTCTGGTTTCCTGGTTTTCTGGTAATAGTGAAAACTAGGGTTTCACTTTCCGGAGGCTCTGGCCACTGAAAATGTGCGCTCAGGCTGCCAATGAGTTCGCTAGGCTAGGGCACACATCTTTAGATAGTTTTTAGGTTGAAATTATCTTCCAACAAAAGCCCTGATTTTCTTGTATGACAACGATGACGTTTTTGGTTACCTAGTGAAAGGTGCTCTATTCACTCAAGCTCTGATACCATGTTAAGTTTAGAGCTTCTATTAAGTTCTTTTCAATTTACTAGACAGTAATAGCATAAGCAGATTCATTGAAAGAAACACAATCATAAGGTACACGGCATTTATCCTGGGAAACCCTCATGGGGGAGAAAACCCATCAAAAACTTCCTTAATATAAATTGCCAATACAATGCCAAGATAATAAACCAAACACTAGAGAATATCCAAGACCGAGCAATGCGCCTCTCTCTCCTTCTTTCGACAACTGCAACTTCCTTCAAAATTGTGCACTAGATGAGTGAATTGAGTGAGCGAATGAGGCGCTAGCCTCTCTTATTTATACTAGCCGAGGAGCGCTAGGGTTGTGTCTTTTCATTAAGCAGGGCCGACTTCTCCAACTAGTGGATAAAACCACTTTAATTAACTCTAGGGGTCGACTTCTCAATTAACACCATTATTTTGGGTTTGACCAATCCAAAAAAGGGGATTTGGTCATACATAAGTCCCGACATGATCAATCCACAAAAGGGGATTGATCTATAACACAATAACTCAATTATATTTAGAATGTAGTGATACCGTATTTCTATGTGCTTCGACTTGTCATGGAAGACGTGGTTCTCCGTCTTCTTTATACAACTCTGGTTATCACATAGAATCACGGTTGCTTCCATCTCCAGATCAAATAGACCTGTCAACAACTTCCAAATCCATATGGCTTTACAACTGGCGGAACATGCAACAATGTATTCCACTTTTGTGTTGCTGAGAGCAATATTGGATTGCTTCCTGCTCTACTATGAAGTATCAACCAATAACTTCAACTTTGTTTCCATGAGTGTGTTCATGGATTTACATTCCAACATATTAAACCTCTTCAGTATTTCAACTGCATACTTCCCTTGGATAAGGAAGATCTTCTCTGGGCTCTGCCAAACCTCAAGACCTAAGAAATAATGCATTAGACCTATATATTTCATCTCAATCTCTGCAACAAGATTCTTCTTACAATCAATGATGAAATTTTCTTCTCCAGTTAAGAATAAGTCATCCACATACAACAACAATATAACTGACTATTCATTCATAACCTTGAAGTAAATGTTAGAATCAACTTTACTTTTGGTAAAGTCGAAGATCATTAGGAAACTGTGAATTCTACCATACCAAGCTCTTGTAGCTTGCTTCAACCTGTACAGATCCTTCTTCAACATGTAGACATGAGTCTTTCTATCTTCAACTTCAAACCCTTGTCGTTGTTCTATATACACTTCTTCTTCAATGGCATCATTTAAGAAGGTTGTTTTCACATCCATCTGGTGTAACTTCCACTTCATCTTGGCTGTAAGAGCTATGATGGTTCTGATTGAAGTGTATCTAACTACAAGATAAAACGTCTCTTCATAATCAATGCCTTCATTTTGAGAAAATCCACGAGCGACAGATCTTGCTTTATGTTTTTCAATACTCCTGTCAACAACATGTTTTATCTTGTATAACCATTTGGAAGATACCACATCTTTGTTCTTCGGCCTAGGAACTATTTCCCATTCAACATTCTTTATAATGGATTGGTATTCTTCTATCATGGCATCTACCCATTTTTTCTTCTGAATAGCTTCTTTAAAGAAAGTAGACTCCTTTTCTATGAGATCACACATCAAAGCTATGTAACAGGAAAATGGCTTAGGTTTCTTGATTTGTGTCATGGTTCCTTTTGGGGCACCATACTTCTCTCCATCTTGAATAAGCTATCTTGCCCAAGCTTCTTTTCTCTTGTGAGAGATCGTCATTTGGGGAGGTTCTTGAGATTATATCATATCATGATCTTCTAGAAATCAAGTGTATTTGTAACTTCCCTCACTGGTTTTGCAACTCAGGGAGCTACAAGCTCTTCTTCATATACCTCTTCAAGTTGGCATCTCCTTTATTTCTTGAGTGCTTCATCTTCATCAAAGGTTACATCTCTGTTGATCTCAATATGATGGTAACCTGGTATGTAAACTATGAAGGCCTTAGAGACCTCACAATATCCAACAAATATTCCATTCTTTCCTGAAGGGTCCAACTTGGTTCTCCTTTCTTTCAGAATGTGTACAAACACTGGACAACCAAATATCTTGAGATGGCTTAATTCTGGATTCTTTCTGGAGAACATTTTTTTGGGGGGTTTTGAATACAAGTGCACTATGGGATAATCTGTTTTGGACATACATTGTTGTTCTTGCTGCTTCAGCCCATAAGTGCATTGGAAGATCATGATCATTGATCATAGTCTTCACTGCTTCCATTATAGTTCTATTATTTCTTTCTGCTACACCATTTTGTTGAGGATTGTAGGGAGTGGTGAGCTCCCTCTTAATCCAAACATATCTACAAAATATTACAGATTATTTTGAGGTGTATTCTCCTCCATTATCTAACCCGAATATCTTGATTTTTCTTTCAGAGAGATTCTCTATCAAGGCTTTGAATTCCTTAAATTTTCCAAACACTTCATCTTTTGATTTCAATAAGTAAACCCAAGTCTTGCGAGAATAATCATCAATAAATGACACATAGTATACATACCCACTAAGAGAGGTTGATGGAATTGGGCCACATATATCTGAGTAGATGAGCTACAAGATTCCTTTTGCTTTACTTTCGCTCTTCAGGAAAGGATTCTTTATGTTATTTATTTGTGCACATCCCTTGCACACAACTTCATGATCAACCTTGAATTTTGGTAGACCTGTAACTACCTTGCTTACATATGGTAAGGATTTGTAGTTGATGTGAGCAAGTATTCTATGCCAAAGTTCACATGGACTCTCAGTGGAGTGAGTCAAGGTTGCATCTGAGTGACCTTTCAATTTATACATGCCACCTTTTTCTGTTCCAATAACAATTACATGTTCTATGGTTTTTCCTTTAGGGCACATAAGGCCTTCACCATCTATGAATGAAACCCTAGAACCTTTCTTATCTAAAGTCGAGATAGAAAGAAAATTCTTTGTCAAACCTGGTACATAAAGTACATCCTTCATCTTCAATGGGGTCCCTGAATCAAGTTTGTAAGTGGATTCTCCCACTTCTTTGATAGGGTACTAGTAATCATCTTCGAGTGTAATTTTCTAGGGAAAGTTCTTTTCAGTAAGGCTAGAGAGGATGTCTCTCTGACCTGTCATGTGCTTAGAAGCACCATTATCTATGAGCCAAGTGTTCTCTCTAGGTGACTTAGATCCTGAGAGGGAAAATAATAAAACACAGTCTTCAATCTTTTCTTTAATGATCTTTGTGGGTGGCTCATCATCTTCAATTTCATGGGCATGGTTTCTTTTGTTATTTCTCTTCTTGTATTATTTTCTTCTAGCTGGAAAATTCTTAGCAATATGTTCCCTCTTGTCACAATGGTAACATTGATAAGAGGAGAAATCCTTTTCTCTTCTTTAACCTTTCTGAAAATTCTGGAATATCCTTGGAGGGCGAGATTCTTTATGGAAATGGGTGAATCTATTTGGCGAGTGAGATTCCTTATGAAGGTGGGTCTCCTTCTAGAAGTGAGACCTTTTCTTTCCTCCTTTAGCATGAGCATCTAGGGCTTGATATTCATCCCTTAGTAGTACTACTTCTCGGTTAGCTACTCTTGCTTCTTCTTGAACACATTCTTCCCAAAGACTGTCAAATTGAAGTTTCTCCTTTCCAGCACAGATAGTTTGGATGAAGGAATCCCAAGGTCTTTTGAGACCATTAAGAACTGCCATTATGAGTTCATATTCATGTAGGTTGTCTCCAATTGCTTCTAGTTGTTCCTTGAATTGAGAAACCCTAGAGAAATAGTCATGAATGATTTCTCCTTTCCGCATCTTTGTATTCTTGAGTTGGGTTCTCATATTCATTTTCCGGTTGATATTCCTTCCTTCATACATTCTGGTTAGGGAATCAAACATTTATTTTGGAGTATTCTTGGAAGACACTTGAGGGATCAAGTGGTCTTTAATAGAGTCTATAATGATTCTTTTGGCCCTAACCATATCCTTCTGGTACTTTTCTTTAACTGCAACATCTGCGTGTTCTGGTACATTTTCCTTGATGAATATTGTAAGGTCATTGTCTTCAAGAATGAGTGCAATCCTATACTTCTAGGTACTAAATTTTTCCACACCTTCTAACTTGTCAACAAGCTTGGTGCTTGCAGACATCTTGACCTAGAGCTGGGAAAATGACCAAAAATTGAAAATGATCAGAAATTAAATTTGAACTTACCTGGAGGTGCACTAGGTTGAGGTGAGTAGGCTGTTGTAGTTTGTTTTCATAAAATCCAAATTTTACCCCTTGTAATTGGACCTTCATAAATCTGGACTAGTACTTCTGGTACTCATTCTGGTTTGTTGGTTTTCTAGTACTAGTGAAAACTAGGGTTTCACTTTCTGGAGGCTCTAGACACTGAAAAGGTGTGCTCAGGCTGCCAATGAGTTCACTAGGATAGGGCACACTTCCATAGATAGTTTTTAGATTGAAATTATCTTCCAACAAAAATACCTAATTTTCTTGTACGACAATAATGGCATTTTTGGTTACCTAGTGAAAGGTGCTCTATTCAGTCAAGCTCTGATACCATGTTAAATTTAGAGCTGCTATTAAGTTCTTTTCAATTTACTAGACAATAATAACATAAGCAAGATCACTGAAAGAAACACAATCACAAGGTACACAACATTTATCCTGGGAAACCCTCATGGTGGAGAAAACCCAACAAAAACTTCCTAAATATAGATTGCCAATACAATGCCAAGATAATAAACCAAACACTAGAGAATATCCAAGATTGAGCATTACACCTCTCTCTCCTTCTTCCGACAATTGCAACTTCTTTCAAACTTGTGCACTAGACGAATGACTTGAGTGAGTGAATGAGGCGCTAGCCTCTCTTATTTATACTAGCCGAGGAGCGCTAGGGTTGTGTCTTTTCATCAAGCATGGTTGACTTCTCCAACTAGTGGCTAAAACCACTTTAATTATCCCTAGGGGCCAACTTCTCAATTAACATCATTTAATTAGGCTTTAACCAATCCACAAAATGGGATTCTGCCATACATAAGTCCCGACATGATCAATCCACACAAGAGGATTGATCTATAAGATAATAACTCAATTATATTTAGAATATTCTTCGTAGTTACAACATTTCAATAGCTTACATCACTAGATGATGAGACATGGCCTTTGGAGGCCTCCTACACCCTCTTGGAGCATGATGTCACCCACACGTGTGACCTTGGAGAACATATTTTGGTGTATTAACATGTTTATCTATTGTTTGAGGCTATTTGAGGGGTTGGATTAGACTTATCTCAATTGTATCATGGTTTTGTTATGATTTTAGGGATAATTTTGGACTAAAGTGCTAGGATTTCCTCATATAAAGAGGCGAACACTTCATTTGTTCAAACACAACTCTCACTTATGGAGATTCCTCACTAAAAAAGTTTGCTCTCTTTCTTTTTTTCGCTATATAGATCTTATGCGCACTTGTGGATGAGTAAATCTCATGGATTCTTTCTCTTTCTTGGTGAATGATCTTTGAGTTAGGGTTTGTCTTCATGCATAACGACTTCTTGGGAAAGTGTTCTTCAAGTTTAAGTGCTTATTCATGTTTTATTATGGTGAATGCTCTATTAAATGGTTAATTTTTGCATGTTACTTTGTATGGTAGGTTCTTTTGCTAGAAACCCTAGGCGAAATTAAGATTCTTTATCCCCCTCCCTATTTTCATTCATCTTGTTTTGTTGAAGAATTGAAGACCTAGTTTAGGGGTTAAGATTGTTTATTTCCCCAGGGTTTATCTTTGCTAGTTCAATACCTAGGGTTTATGAGGGTATATATAAACTTTAGGGTTTGACCTAGTTCACTTGATTCTTTTGCTAGACACACTAGAAGTAGGAGGACATCTAGAGTTTATGATGGTATAAACCTTGGGTTTCCTTCTTAGGATTTCATCCCTAGACCTATGATGGTATAGCCCTAGGGTTTATATTTCACATCTTCTTATGCTCTTAGCCTCCATAAAAAGGTTGTTGCTCGACTTCATTTGCCCAAAGAAACAAAACAACACTAGTCTTTTGCTTGCAAGTGATAAAAAAATCTCAATTAATAATTTCTCTCTCTCTCAAACGTTGGGTGATTTGAAAGTGTACTTTCATATTCATGCTCATTGTGGCTCAACACTTTGCATTCCAAGCCTCTAATTCATTGCTATTATAAATGTTGTGACAACTATTAGGGCATGAGTGAATTGCATCCAATTAATTAGTTTTCACAATAATTCAATCATATAATCATTGTCTAACATCTTACTTGCATTCTACTTGGTATTGGGCATAATTTTCATGGTTACATTGTTGGATTGAAGCAATTTTCCTTCTTGTTACAAAACCATTGTTACCAAAGTATTATTGTCTTTATTAAAAGTTTTATTACAACAATCAATTCTCTATGGTTTATTTTCCTTTTACTTGGTATTTAACACACACATTCCATTACATTTCACTAAATTAACATCATTTACTTGCTATTGTTACAAAATTGTTACATGCTGAAGTACATTGTTTCTATTTTACAAGTTTTATTATAGCAGTGCTTTCTCCTTGATAGCTAGTGTTTCAGGGCTCACTTTCACTCATTTAGACTCTTTAATTGACATTAAACACATTAGAACACCTCACACACATGCACTTGATCAATTGTTTTGTCTAAACTCTCTCCTAACTTTCCCCATTCCTAGACCTAGCCTATCTCTACAAACAACCAATATAGGGGGCCATAGACTTGCATTTAGCTCGCTATAGGATCCCTTGAGGTCGCAAGTGAAGCCTCTCTTGTGTTGGATCCATATCCATCACTAAAACGAGGGAATTACTTGCCTAGATGGCAATGACAATTACTTCCAATTGTTACAAAAGTTTAGCATCTTGTGAAGGCTTTGCACAAGTGCTAGATTCTATGATAACATGACTCATTGATTTAATTTCAACATTAAACTAGACACGATCTATCAATTTAGCCGAAAGATCTAACTTAGACTTTGTGTTCATTTAAGATTTATGCATTCCAACACTCTAATGTGATTTTAAATGACATGGTGTTTAATAACAAAGAAAAATTGTTCACTTTCCAAGAGTTTGAAGGTGTGAGTGCCCTCATCCTACACAAATAAATATGCCATAGGATTTCCTTACATCATAATGTTATATGGGTCATGGTTAGGTGACTTGATGGTCAAAAGAAAGGGCATTCCATATGTGGAAATATTGAGTGGAAGAGAAA
This sequence comes from Picea sitchensis, assembly GCA_010110895.2. NCBI lineage: Eukaryota > Viridiplantae > Streptophyta > Pinopsida > Pinales > Pinaceae > Picea > Picea sitchensis. The sequence goes on from SNQJ01S0025833.1 coordinate 90,489, forward strand.
ATGTAGGTAGCGGTTGGACAAGGGAATAGGGTTATAGGATATTTGATTGTAATCCATATCCATAATGGTTAAAACAACAAAAAAATCCAAGAGTCATTATTATTGTTAAGGTTTAAGCTATTATTAGGTTTCTTTTCAATTCACTAGATAACCATAACATAGATAGGATCACTGAGAAATACACAATCACAAGAGACACATCATTTATCCTGGGAAACCCTCATGGGGGAGAAAACCCAACAAAAACTTCCTTAATATAGATAGCTAATACAATGCCAAGAGAATAAACCAAACACTACATAAAGTCCTCTCCTAAGAATGCGCCTCTCTCTCTCTTCCTTCTTCTCCAATTGCAGCTCCAAACTTGCGCTCTGATGAACAAGTGAGTGTATGTACAAATGAGGCCCTAGCCTCTCTTATTTATACAATCTGGCAGGCTCTGAACTGAGGTGTCTTTTCACTGGCAAGGCCGACTTCTCAATCTGGGTGGTTATAACCACTTTAATATATTCTGGATGGCTATAACCACTTTAATATATTCTAGGGTTGACTTCTCATTTAGCCTATTACAATTACGGTTTTACCGATCCGCAAAAGGGGATTTGGTCATTTTCAATACCCGACATGATCAATCCACAAAAGGGGATTGATCTAATGAATAATACATCAATAATAAATAGAATACTCTTTGAAGTTACAATATTTCAACACTCCCCCTTAACAAGAAGGGTATTCTACAACAACATTAGGTGAGAGAGAGGGAAACATCATCAAAAACATCTTGGAACACTGACTGGCATATCTATAAATCATCAGATTTTTTTTTCTCATCATCAATATCATCATTCACAGTAGGGAGATGGAATGACATCTTCATCCTCATCAACATGAGGCTAAGGTGACATCATCATCATCTTCAGCGTGAGGCTAAAATAACATCATCATATTCGACATGAAAGATGAAATAACATAATCATCATCATAATCATCTTCAACAAGGAGCTGAAGTGGCATCATCATCATCATCTTCAACAAGAAGCTGAAGTGGCATCATCATCATCAACTTCAGCAAGAAGCTGAAGTGGCATCATCATCATCAACTACATCAACATGGATTAGTATAACACTAATACATCATCATCATCAATAACAGCACAAGGCTGATACAACATAAAAAAAAACAATATCACAACACAAAGGCTAGAGCATCATAAACAACAACAACATCACAACACAAAAGATGGAGTATCATCAACATCAGCACTAGGCTGAGAGTCTTCAGCACGAGGCTGGCATCACAACACGAAGCTGGCTACACAATATCATCAACACGAAGCTGACATCACAACACGAGGCTGGAACATCATCATAGCATGAGTATGGCACATCATCACATCACGAGGCTGGCATGTCATCACAACACGAGGCTGGTATGTCATCAACACGAGGCTGGCATCACAACACTTAAGTTGGCACATCATCACAGCACAAGGATGACACATCATCACAACACAAGGCTGGCATATCATCAGCATGAAGCTGACATCATAACACTAGGCTGGCACATCATCACAACAATTAAGATGGCATCAAAACACTAGGATGGCACATCATCACAACAATTAAGCTGGCATCACAACACTAGGCTAGAACATCATCACAACAATTAAGCTGGCATCAATAACATTTTGTGGTCCTCTGAAAATCCAAAGGATCTACCCTGGAATAAAAAAGATTCCCTAGGATATGAAATCCTAATGGAGCTACCACTACTGATTAGGATACCATAGTATCATGCGCACCACTCCCCCTTTAGAGGGAGGTCCTTTCAGACTATACCAAGCTTGTCTCGAAAGTGTTCAAACTTTACATGAGATAGGGGCTTGGTCAACACATCTGCAACCTGTTCATCTGTGCTAACATATTGGAGCTTTATGGCTCCTCTTTGCAACATATAACGAATGAAGTGATATCGGATATCTACATGTTTTGACTCATCATGGAACACATAGTTCTCCATCATTTTCATACAACTTGGTTATCACATGGAATCACAATGACTTGCATCTCCAAATCAAATAGATATGTCAACAACATCCAAATCCATACGACTTCACCACTGGCAGAACATGCAACAATGTAATCTGCTTCTGCCGTGCTTGGAGAAATTCTGAATTGCTCCCTACTTTTCCATGAAGTCATGGCTGACCTCACACTGAAACAACATCCTGAAGTTCTCTTTCTATCAGAAGTACTTCCATCTCAATATGAATCGATGTAACCACTCAGTCTGAAGTCATGATCTCTAGTATAATAGAGACCAAAATCCAACGTACCCTTAATACTGGTATCTCATCATATGTTTTGCAGCAACAATGTGAACACGTCTGGGCTCTACTAGATATTGACTCAAGGAAAAACATATATCTAGCGCGGTATTTGTTAGATAAATCAATGAACCAATAATCTTTCTGTACAGAGTAGCATCAACCAATTCTGACGAGGTATCTACCAGGAGCTTGAACTTTGTTTCCATGGGTGTATTCATGGATTTACATTTCAACATGTCAAACCTCTTCATTTTAACTGCATACTTCCCTTGGTTAAGGAAGATCTTCTCTGTGCTCTACCAAAATTCAAGACATAAGAGATAATGCATTTAGGTCTTCCATCAAACTGTGTAGCGAGCTTCTTCTGCAATTTATGATGAGCTTTTCTTCATCTTGTCAAGAATACATCATCTACATATAGTAGTAACATCATTGGCTCATCATTTATAACCTTGAGGTAAAGGTTAGAATCAAATTTACTCTTGGTAAAGTCCAATCTCATCAGGAAACTGTGAATTCTTTCATACCAAGCTCTAGGAGCTTGCTTCAACATGTACAAAGCTTCCTTCAACTGGCAGACATGAGTCTTTCTATCTTCACTCTTCAAGTCAAAGTTTCTCATTGCATTGTACCAATTTGGTACACTTGCTTAGCTGCAACTCAATATGCACAATCATGTGTTGGCTCTATGTGCTCTCTGCAAGGAACTATCTGTCTCACTGAGTGAGAGTATGTCCTTTCCTCTTTCTACAAATGTTCCTTCTAGAACTGGGACTCTACACCTGCATCTGCTCTAATGCTGAGAATGGTTGCTCCATTCTCACTGTGACTGCTGAAATCTGGGAGTAACTCCTCTACTCCATCATGGAAACAACTTCATATTGAAACTGAGAGTGGCTCAGTAACTGATACTGAAGATAACTCTTCTTCTTTCATGGAGGTAACATTATATTTTATCATAGTTATGTTTCCATGACCTAACTAATGTATTGCAACAACTGCCACTCGATTTTAAATATGGGGATTGCCCCCCCTGCATCTCATACGATATATGAATCATGGTTGTTCTGGTTGTCTTCATAAATACTAGATCTATTTCTTCAATAACTGGAGTAAGTGTCTCGTCATAGTATTCTCCCTCTTGTTGGGAGAATCCTCTAGACACACATCAGGCTTTGTACATATGCAACATGCTTGATCTGTATAGATCAATATTGAAAGTCAATATTGACTTCTCTTCTAGTCTCACAGAAGAATCCATATCCTAGTCTTTCTGACTGGCTTCCTTCTCTGTTACCGAAACAAGGGAATCTTCCCAGGAGATTCCATATCTCCTAGAAGTTTCTGAAGCTACGATCTAGTCTTCTCACAACATCTGTCTCCCAGTCCTAGAAGTTGTATCTTCATCTGATCCTTTATGAGACCAGGCTTACTCTCGATTTATTTTGAGTCTACAAGGACTTCATCATCTCTTACAGGGTATACTTGGTGTTGAATACCAAGTCTAAATATGAAATACAAAGTCAGGCTTCAAACGAGATCTACTTCCTATTTTAATGTTCGGTCATCTTTGGAGCCTTCTGCTCCTTTCAATCAATCTTCATATGAGATACTCAGAATCTCAAGAGATAGATTCTTCTTTATCTTCTTTGGTACATGAGTGTATATGGTCATGTACATAGTCTGCTTCATGTCTCATATGATATGTTGCCTTCAAAAACCTTCACTATAACTTCCTCAGGGTTATCACCTGTGACCTGAAACAAGGTCAACACAACAACAAGCAAGAATAATACTCTTTTGATAATAGTAGATAAAACAATAGCACGAATAATCATCACAATAGCTCCTTTAGAGCTATAACTTGTGGTCTGTCTGAAGCAAAGATCAAAAGTAAGAGATACAATACGAAATGAGGTCAACAATCTTATAGCGTTGTGATCAAACATTCCTCCATGGCAACCTGGAACTAACACAAGGGGTTTCTCCTAGAGGAGATGTTAGTTGAATATGGTAAATGATTACATTAAGCATTTATTTCAATATGCTCACATGCTACAAAGCATAATACTTTTCAAAAACTGCTATCAAATATAGTGTTTACTTGTAAAGGAGTAATCATCAACTTGTCATGTGCAACTTTGAATCTTATCAACTTAATTAATAAAACCTGGAACCTGGAGCCTTGTCCTCAAGAATGAGTGTGTTTCTTTTCTTCCAAGTCTCCTTCACTCAAGATAACAAGTTCTTTCTTCAACACGTCTTCTATACTAAGACAATATGCTATCTTGACAGAAGGTTGGGTTAGAGGGTAAACTCTACAATCTCAACTTTAATCCATCTAATACCTTGACTTTAATTTTGACCAAAGGTTAGTATGATGGTCATAGCTTCAACATGCAACCTAGATCAAAATGATGTCATAAAAAATAGATGCATATTATAGTAATCAAACTTGGGTTGCATTATTCCTCTGAATGTGTTGGATCTTGAGATCCTTCTGGATCTATGGCAAGAGATCCCTTCTCCTGCAAATACCCTTTAAAGCTTAACAATTTTAAACATATGTGAGTACATACCTTTGATAACATTTGCAAGTAGTGGCACCATCTGGTAGCAACGGTAATAATTACCAACTCTTAAAAACTTCAAGGGTGACTGCAACTGGTACTACAACTGATACTTCAATTGATACTGCAACTGATTCTGAAATTGCAACTGCAACTTAGGGTTTTATGAGGAAACCCTAATTTTTCAAACTTCAAATTTTGAAATTCTGATCTAGGGGATAGATGCGCTGAGCTGAGGCGAGTAAGTTGGTGTTGTCAGATTTATGAAAATCCAAAATTTACCCCCTCAAACTTGACCAACGGATTTCTGGACTAGTGCTTCTGGTTTTCTGGTATTTCTGGTACTCTGGTACTTCTGGTTTTCTGGTACTTCTGGTACTTTTGGTTTTCTGGTACTTTTGGTACTTTGTGGAAACTAGGGTTTCACTTTCCAGGAGATCTACCCACTGAAAAGGTGCGCTGAAGGTGCCAAAGAATTCCTTGGGTTAGGGCACACTTTTCTAGATGGTTTTGAGGCTGAAAACTTTCTTCAATAAAAATCCCTAATTTTCATGTATGACAACAATGACGTTTTTCTTCTTCTTGTGAAAATTGCTCTCTTCAGCTTAGCTTTGATACCATGTTAAGGTTTAAGCTATTATTAGGTTTCTTTTCAATTCACTAGATAACCATAACATAGATAGGATCACTAAGAAATACACAATCACGTTTTTCTATATTTCTTTGGTTTGCATACTTCTAGGGATTACAAAATCAATGCTCTAGGGGCTACAACATAAATGCCATTTGTGCTACAATATCAAAATATAGTGAAAGATCTTTTAGAGAGAGAAAAAAAGGGGGTTGACATAACAATATTCATTCCTTATTTATGACAACTTTTCTAAACCCCATTTGTTTGGAATTTGATATATTTTGTTTGAATTTCTTTTTTTGTAAATATATAAAATACTCGATCTTCGCTAGAATGCTATTGAAGGACGAGTTGGGCATCTTGGACTCTCTCAAACAAAGTGATATTGAACTTCAATGCGCTTTTTTCTTTGATGATGAACTATATTTTTTTCCAACGTAACGATGCTTTGATTATGAAAAAATAATGTAGTGGCACCATCTTGAGAAAATTTAATTCTTCAAGTATCTTTCTCAGCAGAACAATCTTTTGAGCAACAAGAGTAGAACTTTCAAATGCAACATCTGTAAAGGGTAATGAAATGGTAGTTTGAATTTTGTTTTTCCTTGAGATAATGCCAAATCCCAAATGATACATATGACCAATTGTTGATTTCCTATCATCATAGTCACAGTGCAGTCAGGCTCTATAAAGTGACACACCTTGAATCTCAATTTATTTTATATTCAAGACCAAAATTTGTTGTTCCTCATATTTGATAAAGTGTTTTGTAACATTCTAATGCAACCTGAGGTTTAGAAAAAATTTGACATCGACCCCACATCAAATGTATAGTCAGGTGTAGTGTATGCACTCGATTTTAATCATGTTTCCTATATAGAAAACAAGTAGGCAATATTTTGTCTATATATAGTTTTATCAACGTTTTCAGTGTAGTGTATGCACTCAATTTTAATCATGTTTCCAAATGAGTTGCAACACTTTTATATTCGTCCATTCAAAATTTCTTAAAAAGATAAATAACATATTTGGATTGGGATATAAAGATTGTATCTCTCTTACCATACTAACATACCAAGAAATAAATGTAATTATTCCAAGTCAATGATATTCGTAAGAAGTTTGATTTCATCAATCATGCTACTATCACCACTAGTATGATCAAATCAAGTAAAGAAAATAATTATGATATATTTTCCACTACATAATTAGAGTGACATTGTACAAAACAAATAGAAAAAAATACCACTTACTAGTAAATATGCTTACTATTACTCAACATGTTCTTTTAGAGGTTTTTCAGAAGGTTTTTAGTACTAATGTAAAGAACAATAATTATGATACCTTCTCCACTACTTATTTAGAATGACATCCCACAAAGCCAATAGAAAAAAAATAATTAATAGTAAACATGCTTGTTGAAAATGGCAGCTCAGACAAGTACTTTTGCATTGCATAGCATGTAGAAGTGTTCGAGTGACACTCTCTAGATAATTACTTTATAAAGTGATTTTATAAAGTAACTTTTATATTTTATAAAGTTAAAGTGACTTGTATTTAATGATAAAGTGAATTTTATTATAAAGTTGAGTGACTTAAGTGATTTAAGTTATCTCAACGAGAGATTTAGTCACGACTATTGATCTCAAGAGTGCAAGATCTAAACTTGATCGTCTATCTCTTTGGAGATCTAGGTTTAGGGTTTTAATCATTAAATGAATTATACAAGGAGATCTAAGGAGGGTGAGAGGCACATTCAATGAGGAGATTTAGGGAGAAGAGCTTGGAGAGGAGAAGAAAAGAAGCAACAAGACGGGGCTAAAATTCCAAGGTATATTGGTGGCACAAATACCAATAAGTTTCAAAATTAAATCAGTCCGTACAACCGAGTTTTATGTAGATCGAACAATAACTAAAAGACAATTCATACAATGTACTATGACAATTAAATCGAGGCATATTTTCACATATTTCGAGACATATTTTACACATATTTCAAGGCACTTTAATGATGGGGAAAACCCGTATTGTCCGTACCTGAAAGTTCAGAAACTAGGCACTCTTTTCAAGGTAGTCTGACTATATATTGCTCAACAAAAACCAAGGTGGTGCTTTGACACAAATTTCAGGGAGTTTGGGCATTGTATCTGAGATAAGTACAATGAATCTTTAAAAGGCTGAAAATGTGTTGTTGTAAACTCATTTATTATTCTCCATCATCTCATAATAAATTTCTCATTGATTGGTTTTCCCTTTGGGTTTTTTCCAGAGGCATTGCCCATATATTTGTGTCAAATGTGTGTTAGATATTTGTCTGTTGTTTATTTATTTCTTCTACAAAGTTCATAGTCATTTGTATTTCTGCTTATAAAATACAGTTGAATATTTTGGGTTTAAATGCGTTCCTGTTGAAGTTTTATTGGAGACATAAATCAAAGTTTGGATAAGTGTTTGACGAAATCCCTACAAGAGTAAAACTAGTTTGCAGATGAAATTTTTACATGGTATCAGAGCTTGGGATCTAAGGTTCAATGAAAAAGATTTTGGCACTTAGATTGCAGTGAATTGCAGGGGTTCTTGCTAGGAAGAAAGAAGGAAAAAGATTCTTGGTCATTTGGATGAAGAATGCCTTCTAATATCATGTCTGTGGATAGGTTGGAGGGGATCTCCAACTACTTGCAGTGGAAGGTGAGGATTGCAGTTGTTCTCAGGGAGAAAAAACTGTGGAATTTTGTGAGTACCATAGTGACAATGCCTTCATCAGATCATGTTGCTCTAGAACTCCATAAGGTGAAGGAAGAAAGGACACAGAGGATACTCCTATATGGGGTAAAATACCACTTGATCCCACATTTGGCTAAGAAGAAGACAACTAGGGAGATGTGGGATGCACTGGCAAACTTGTACAAGAAAAAGAACAAGAATAGAAATATGGCCCTAAGGGACAAGCTCCACAACACTAGGATGGACATAGGAGAGAGTGTGGCCTCCTATGTCACTTGTATTAGGAAGGTGAAGGATGAATTGGGTGTTGTTGGTGAGACTGTTCTATTCTCAGAGTTGGTGCACATAGCCTTGAAGGGATTCACCAAAGAGTGGGATGTGTTCATGAAGTGCATGGTGGGAAAATATAACTTTCCCTCTTGGGAGAGGCTATGGAATCACTTTACTTAAGAGGAGATATAGAAGGGACCTCAGAGTAGAGATTAGGAGAAGGCAGAGGGTGGTGCAGACGGGGAGAATGTTTCTCTTGTGGGAAAGAGCATAGGAAAGAAGAAGGAGATGAGTAAAGTGAAATGTTTTTCATGTCATAAGACTGACCACTTCGCTAGTCAATGTCCAAACAAGAAGGGAAAGAAGGATGAAAATGTATCAACATCAATTGAGGTTGATGATTTTTCTGAGAAGTTCGAGAAGGAATTTTCTCTAATGACTTGTCTTTCAGAAAATGGTTGTCTAGTGTGCAAGGACATTGAAGCATGGTTTGTGGATAGTGGTGTATCTCGACATATGACAAGAATGAGGTCAGTGTTCCTTAGTTTTCCAGAGATAGACTTATATTGCTATGTGGGTTGTGGGGATAACACCAGACATGCAGTGAAGGGGGTTGGATGTGTGAGATTCCAGTTAGAGTCAAAAGGATTTCTGGAGGTGATCAAGGTTTCTAGTGTGCGAGGACATTGAAGCATGGTTTATGGACAATGGTGCATATCGACATATGATAGGAATGAGGTTAATGTTACTTAGGTTTTTAGAGATAGACTCATACTACTATGTGGGTTGTGGTGATAGCACCGAACATGCACTGAAGGGGGTTGGATGCGTGAGATTCCATCTAGAGTCAGGAGGATTTCTGAAGGTGACCGAGGTGTTGTTTGTTCCAGAGCTGCCTGTAAATTTTCTCTCAGTGTCATATTTGGAGGATGAGAGATGTGGAGTTGTGTTCTTTCTTGGACATGTGTTTCTATATCCATAGGAATCTACTTCAGACACAAAAATTGTGATTGGTTTCAAGTATGAGAGGTTATACAGGTTGTTGGGATAGCCTACGGTTGGATCAAGTGGATTATTGGATTCAGAGTCAGTGTTAGTATCAATGAGATATGGTTGTGAGACTTAATCCAATACTGTTATTGATATGAGATGAAACTTATGGAGGAGGAGAACATGTATCCCGATCAGAGTTCAACAACAAAGGTAGCAGGTTCTTCCAGTTTAGAGGGAGCAACTACAGAGGCAACATGTTCTTCCAGTTCAGAGGGAGAAACTACAGAGGTAGATGACATGATTGATCATGGGGGAGGTGCTAACAGAAGTGTTGTTTTTTCTATATGAGATAATATGATATCAATATATTATTACAATGATGAGTGTTCCATATATAGAGAAAATATGGTGATCATCCATGAAAGGATGCGTCCCTTGGATAATCAATAACTATTTATTATTATCATTTACTTATTATATATGTTATTTAATAATCAATAATTATAATATTAATTATTAGTCTAAGAGAATATCTTCCCGATGTTGTCCAAATATCAACACTCCCTCTCAACGAGGGAGACATTATGCATCATTCCAAACTTGTTTATGATGTATACAAACTTTACCCTAGAATCATGACACTTGTCTGTTAGTCTTGGGAGACGTCTCTCTCCCACTTGAACCGAGGGGAAAATCCTTCTGTGGCTCTCCCTCTGAGCCAATTGAATCTCTTTGAGATCAGGCTCACTCTGGGTTCGCATGTGATAACATCTAGCATCTTGAGTCTTTATCATTCCTTGTCAAATCACCATGACTAGAAAAAATACCACATCAGGGTCGTTCACCACAGGTACACACATGTGAGTGAATGTCAACTTGATGCTAACTGACATGTGGAAATCACCTCAAGCACCTCGAGTCCATATTACTCCTTGTCACAATCAATTAAGGACTATGCCTGGGCCCATTTACCACAAGTACACCCTTGTGATAAAGGTATCCTATCTCCCTTGGTCTGCAACCCAATCTAGGAGAAGGTCCACCCGATGCTGAAACATCAACACTCTCTCTTAGTTAGGGAGGTATCTTTCCATGATTCCTTTATTTAGTAGTCCACTGAATACTCTGTAATCAACTAGTAGCACACAACTGCTACCATGCAAACGATAGAACATGACTGTGTTGATCCATAGTAGTACACAACTACTTTCCAGAGACACATAGTCTCTGCTAGTGGTACACAACCACCGTAGTAGAAAAAGGTTTGTCACATATGTCACTCCCATGTGTACTTATAGAGGCTACTCACTCTAGAAACACTAGGGTCAACTCCCCATAGTGTGTGACATCAAGGTCAAATCCCTTGACATGTCCTCATGTTCTCTCCACAAGGGACGTTGGGCTATAAGCCCAAACCCACTTATCCCTTATCGGATAAGTGTCCTCACATATCAACTCAACTCAGTCGTAGAGGAGTATGATCTGGCAAATGTCTGTCACACATGGCACTCCCATGTGGACTTCTAGAGGCTACTCCCTCTAGAAACACTATGGTCAACTCCCTTGACATGTACTCATGTGATCTCCACAAGAGACAATGGGATATAAGCCCAAACCCACTTATCCCTTCTCGGATAAGTGTCCTCATAGATCAAATGAACTCATTCACAAAGGAGTACAATTTAGAGAATGTCTCAAGAAGCTGTAAAAATCAACACTCCCTCTCAGCGGGGGAGGCATTCTCTACCATGCCAAGTCTAAAATGGAAGTACTCGAACTTCGTCCTGGTAAGGGGTTTGGTAAGAACATAAACAACCTTCTCATATGTAGGAAGGTACTATACCAATACTACCTACCTCCGCACCATGTCTTAGATGAAATACTACGAGAAGCCTTTGAAGCTTCACTGCTTCCATGACTCGCGTAACTGGTTGCGATATATTTTTCCTCTGCAATACTGAGTGCTATATAAGTCTGTTTCCACAAATCCTGACTGATCTCCAGTTGAAGCAACACCCTCTGGTGCCCTTTATGTCAACCACACTCTTTTCCTAGTCATAAATGTATATCTCTGCAACCTCTCTTCATCTCCTGAGACATATCCAATTGTACCATACTGGTACAATCTCTACTGCAACTTAGTCTGCTCAAATCACGATCTTGCTCAGGGTGCTTACTGCAAAGCACTATCCGACTCTTTCTTGAGAGTAGGTCCTCCAATCTCTCTGCAGCTACTCCCTCTGGGATTCTGCAACTGCTCCCTCTGGGACTCTGTAACTGCTAAACAATGAGACTGAGAGTAGCTTCTCTACTCTGTAAGCAACTTCCCTTCTCTGGGGTTACTCTCTGTGGAACTGGCTCTTCCACTCTCTTTCTGCAATTTCTTCCTCTGAAGCTGCTCTATCTAGAACTGTGAGTGGCTTAATAACTTCTCCCTCTGGAGATGGAGGTGACTCCTCCTCTGTCTATTCTACCTTTGACACCGAAGGTATCTCTTCCTCCTTCTCTGGAGGTAACTCAATCTCTTCTCCTTCTGGATGTAGTACCACCTCCCTTTTTGGGAGTGCCTCTACATACACTGGAACTGTTGCCATGTCTGTGTCCTCAACATCTCATGGCTTGAATCATGTATTGGGACTTCAACACTTGATTTAATGTACTCTTCTTATGTGGTTCTCAAATCCACAGAAGTATGTTTCCTGTACACTAGGAAACCATGGCAGATCCCAAAGTGAAGCAACACCCGAAGGTTCCCTTCCTGTCCACTGTGATCCCTACCCAATCAGAGTCAGTATATCCCTACAATATCACGTCAATACTGGAAGCATATCTCAGACCATGTCCAACTGTGCCTCACATGTATCTCAACACATGCTTCACAACAATCCAATGTGTCTGTCTCATGAACTGGATAAGTGCACTCACTGAATAGAAAATATTTGGTTTGGTGTTAACCAGATACATCAATGATCCAGTCAATGGTATGTATAGGGTCAGATCAATATTGTTGGAATCAGAAGAGGACACACTTAGTTTCTTCATATTTGTCACCATTGGTGTAGCCATGGGCTTACAACTGATCATCCCAAAATTCTTCAATATCTCAACTGTGTACTTCCATTGATTCAGGAAAATCTCATCAGTTCTCTACCACAAATTTAGTCCCAAGAAGTAGTACATCATACCAAGGTACCATTAACAATATTGTAGTATAGGTTGGGATCAACAATACTTTTTCTTAAGCTCAAACTCATCAGGTGTCCATCAATCCTCGCATACCAAGCTTGAGGTGGATGCTTGAGTCCATATAGGGCCTTCTTCAACCTGTACACATGAGACTCCTTCTCATGTATCACAAAACCATTTGGATGCTTGATGTATACTTCTTCCTAAATCTCTCCATTGAGAAAGGTTGTCTTCACATCCATCTGATGTACTAGTCTCCAACCCATGGATGCTACAGGGGAAATAATCGTCTGGATAGAAGTGTATCGAGGAACATGAGAAAATGTCTCCTCATAATCTATTCCCTCCACCTGAGAGAATCCTCTAGCAACAAATATTACTTTGTGCTTCTCAATGCTCCCGTCACCTGTGTGTTCGATATTGTAGATCCACTTAGAAGTCACCACTTAATTTCCCTCAATTATACGAGCATTGTATACTCACAACTACTTCCAAGGATTCATAATCTGGTGTTAACCTCACATATGCCTTCTTCAATGAAAATTCATTAATCGACGTGTCTAAAGGAATAGATCTCTACGACGACAAATTCCAAGGGACACCATGTTTATAAGCCAAAGCTCATCTTACCTTAGTCCTTAGAGCTTGTCTGCTATTACTACAACAATGGTTTTCCTTCCAATCTCAGTGGTGGCCCCAATCCCAACTTGGACTATATTCTATAAAAGAAGACAACATGGGTAGTTCCACAAATGTCGAGAATACAAACACAAGAAGAAGAAGGGCTTACAAATGTATAGAAAGAGGTTTGAGAGCTCTCCCTGGGATCAAGCCTTGATGTGGAAGTTCTTTACATTCCACCTTCCTCCAATTTCTCAGATATTTCGTAATGGACAACAAGCCCTACATCATCACTGTCAGGATCCAACACTGACCCACTCTCACCAGATGGATCGATGCCTATCTCACCTCCCTCCTACAAAAATAGATCTTGAGTCTCCACTTCACCCAAAATGGCTGAGCGGATTCCATTGCAAAAACCCACCATAAATTATGATTCTTTCTTTGTTTCCGCCCACGTCAAACACGTGTCATTCCGTGCTTCTCTGCAGTACATCAGGGGTTTGAAACGCCAATAGTGGGGCATTGTGGCCTATGTATAGGAGCATAATGGATGTTTCAAGTTGGAATACTTCTTTGTTCGCAGAGGATTTCAAGACAAATATTACTCGGGCCAACCAGGCTCTCGGTTCGAAACTCTAGATAGGAAACGAGAGAGCCACCACCTCATTTCTTAAAGATCACTATGAGGATTTGAATGTTGTCGTGTCCAGAGAATTTTTTTTTCTTCTCTTTCCTCAAACGTGTTGAACCCTGATCGTCGGGGAATAGTTTAGAGTATGAGATGGAAGGAATAGCCGCATTTCTTAGCAGTAAACAAGCGCAAAGGAAATTCACGTCCTCAATACGAAGTGATACATGACACATAACCTGGTCTCTCACGAATCTGTCCTCAAGAATGCGACGCACCATAAAAAATTTCTAACGCTTGCACTACCATCGCTTCATTCTCAGCTACCCAGCCCAGGTACACGACCATCATCCCATCTTCAATCATGCTCAATTTTTTCCTTTAAAATTCCAAAAAAATCAGACATGACTGTCTCGAAGGTATCACGCATGAATCCATATATCTTCATCAAATGAATGGACAAACAACACATTATTGCAAACACAACAACAAACATCTCATTTTTATGGGCCCTCCCTTGAGGGAGTCAAGCCCAGTCCTTCTCTGATACCATGTTGATTTTTCTATATGAGATAATATGAGATCGATATATTATTACAATGATGAGTGTTCCATATATAGAGAACATATGGTGACCATCCATGAAAGGATGCGTCCCTTGGATAATCAATAACTATTTATTATTATCATTTACTTATTATATATATTATTTAATAATCAATAGTTATATTATTAATTATTAATCTAAGAGAATGTCTTCCCGATGTTGTCCAAACATCAACAAGAAGTACCTCCCTTGCTAAGAGGAAGTGTTGAAAATGGTAGCTCGGAAAAGTACTTTTTCATTGGCGATGCTTAGCATGTAGAAGTGTTCGAGCGACACTCTCTAGATAATTACTTTATAAAGTACCTTTTATATTTTATAAAGTTAAAGTGAATTTTTTATTTAATGATAAAGTGACTTTTATTATAAAGTTGAGTCACTTAAGTGATTTAAGTTGTCTCAATGAGAGATTAAGTCACGACCATTGATCTCAAGAGGGCAAGATCTAATCTTGATAGTCTATCTCTTTGGAGATCTAGGTTTACGGTTTTAATCATTAAATGAATTATCAAAGGAGATCTAAGGAGGGTGAGAGGCACATTCAATGAGGAGATTTAGAGAGAAGATCTTAGAAATGAGAAGAGAAGCAGCAACAAGAAGGGGCTAAAATTCCAAGGTATATTGGTGGCACAAATACCAAGAAGTTTCAACATTAAATCATTTCGTACAATAGATTTTTATGCAGACTGAACAACAATTAAAAGACGGTTTGTAAAATGTACTTTGGCACTAAAATCGAGGCATATTGGCACAAATTTCAAGATATTTTTACATAGATTTCGAGGCACTTTAATGCTGGGGAAAATCCGTATTGTTCGTACTTGAAAGTACAAATGCTGGGCATTGTTTTCAAGGCATCCTGACTATCTATTGTTGCACATAAATTGAGGTGGTGCTTTGGCACAAATGTCAAGGACTTTGGGAATTGTATCTGAGATAAGTACAATGATTTAATAGGCTGAAAATGTACTGTTGTAAACTCATTTATTATTCTCCATGAGCTCATAATAAATCTCTCATTGATTGGTTTTCTCTTTGGGGTTTTTCCAAGGGCATTTCCCAAATATTTGTGTCAAATGTGTGTTTAGATATTTTTCTACTATTCATTTATTTCCACTGCAAAGTTCTTAGTCTTTTGTATTTTTGCTCATAAAATACAGTTAAATGTTTTGGGTTTAAATGAATTATTGTTGAAGTTTTATTGGAGAGTAAAACTAGTTTGTAGGTGAAATTTCTACAATGCTTACTTCCAATTAACATGTTTTTTGTTTTCCATGTAGGTAGAGGTTTTTATTGCTTTTTTTTTTTGTAAGTAAGAGTATTTTATTAATATATAAAGAGCCTCCAAAAAACAAAACTAGAGTTACAGAATGTTCAGAATTGCCGTGCTGTAATAACTGAACTGCCCCAAGGGGAAACCAGTTCAGCCAGCTGGTGTTATGGTCTACATGTCTACCAAACTAGTAAAACTGTAAACAGAGTTGAGAGTAGTAAACTAAAAACATGAGTAGAGTCTCGATAAGGGTCATACATTTGGCTTATAATCTGACCAGGTGGAATGGGTTGCCTCATTCCAAAGCTCTTCTTCGACATGTGTTCCTCGCCATTCCATCTGCGCGTCAGCATCTGCATTATCCACTGGTGCTGCAACCTCCCCATCCACGTGCATGGCTTGCCCCAAGTCGCCACCTTCCGCTGGAAGCTCCTGTTTGCTCCTACCAAATGTTTCTGTTGGGACGTGATCAACTTACGTTGCTGCTCCCTGGAAGGTGGAGAGTATATGGAGGAGTGCAGAGGCCTTCCCATCCAGTTGCTGCAGTCGAATTTGTAGATCATCTACGCCCTGTCGGAGCTCGAAGACCAGCTAGTAAAGAATGCCCATGCTGTCCTGCATTTGCTCGTCTGGGATGGAGTCGGAGATAGAATATGGAAAAGGTGGTGCCTCCAAGGGTGGGCGAATGTGAAAGGATTATGAAGCCAACACAGGTGCGCTGGCCGGGGGAAGTGGAGGTGCTTCAAGAGGTGCCCGAGAAGTGGAGGCCTTGTCCAAGATGGGCTCTGAGGGTAAGCCGAGAGAGCTGTGCGTAAGAACCAAACCTTCAAGCCGGGAAGAGGTGGTGAGTGGTTCAAGTTTAGGCTGCGAAGAGTGCGATGAGTGCGAGGAGTGTGAGGAAATAGAAGATTGGGAGGGGGATAGGCATCCGAGGCCGAAATGGAAACCAGAGTGAGGTATAGCTGCTCGTGGCCGAGATGGAAACTAGGGCAAGCCCCTTCTTGGCCTACCTCTTTGCCTAGGTATGCTGACAACTCGGGGGAATTGGTTCGGCTGTGAGGGAAGCCCCTGGTGAACGGAGAGGGTTGGAGAAGAGCCAGTTGTAGGAGAGCGCCAAGGAGCTGGTAGGAAGGGTTTGAAGCATAGCAGGAGAGCGCCAAGGAAGAGGTAAGCTGGAATGAGCCATATCTGCGCAGCTGGAGGAGATGAAGGCTGAGCCACATGCAGAGGTTGACGGCGCCTTCAATGAGATCGTCCATCGAGAGGACAACCAAAGACGGGAAACGCACCAGGCTTAATGGCGCCTCAGACGTCGTAGGAGGATTTAATTGCATGGGGGTGGTGACTGTGCTTGGCACGGATCCATCACATGGTTTTTGCCACGCTGGCCTGTGCGCGCCTCCTCGTTTTTCCATGTGTCCTGCACCATCACCCGATCCGAGGCCTTATCCACTACTGTGGCTTTATGCTTACAGTGATGGAGTATGGGATGTAATGGATTGAGGGATGCTTGGCACAAGAGTTATGGTCTGCCCCAATTCGTCCCCAAGTTTGTTAAATCATCTGCTATCTAATTGGCCTTCCTTCTGATGTGAGAGGGTATGAGGGCCTGATTGGGTTGCAAGAGATTCACGATTGTTTTTAGTCCATGAGAGAGTCTCCAACAGGGTGAGATTCGATCTGGGTCAGCTCCGTTTAGAATTCTCCTGAAGAGATTGATAATGACTAGGGAATCCCCTTCTATAATCAACTTGGTGAAGTTGTGTTCATTTGGTAATTTCAATCCTTTGGTGAGCCCCCAAATATTAGCTACATTGTTCGTAGTGTGGCCTAGGCTGCCTGCATTAATGAGAAGGATGTGTCCTTGATGATTTCAGAAAACCACTCCATAACCTATTGCTTCTGGGTTACCTTTGGAGGCTCCATCGAAATTGAGTTTGATGAAGCCTTCCTCAGGGGGAGTCCAAATTGAAGGGATGCTTTGAAGAGGGAGTGAGAAGGGGGAAGGGGGCGGGTTCTGAGCAAGAGGGATTTTCCAATACTGAAGGATAATAGGTTCAGAAGATGTTCCCATAAGATCCTTTGCAGTCCAATGATGAAGGCTGATAGTTTCCAGGATGTTGAGGCGACATTGGTTCCAACAATGTTTCCAAGGGAGCTGGGCATTTCTGAAGATCCTTCTATTTATTTCCTTCCAAATTTGCCAGAGTATGAAGCCTGGAAGAAGTTGGATTGAAAATCCTGGTCTCTCCAGTCTGCAATAGTGTCGATGATGCTGTCTCATTTGCGATCTGAGGTGCACATGATCTATGCACTTTGGTCCCAGACTTGAGCTGTGTAGGAGCAGGTATTGAGGAGATGGTTCATGGTTTCACCTTTTTTTCTCAGAGCATGCAGATAGATGGGCCAACAAAACCCCATTTTGAAAGGTTATCCCAAGTGAGAATGCTCGAATGAGTGACAAGCCAGAGGAAGAGAGTAATTTTTGGCCATTGTTTTGGGGCCCAAATTTTGCTCCATACTCTTCCTGTGTGTTCAAGGTCGGAGTGAGTTTTGGTGGCATAGGCCTCTTTTGTGTTGAAGGTGACCCTTGGAAAGTGTCCCCATCTTAGAATGTCTTCTCCGGTAAGAGTGGGAATTTTTCGTTTGCTCAATTCCCCATACCAAGGTTTTAGGTCCACATGTGCCTCTATACTCATGTGCTCTTTATTTAAATTCCAACATCTCTAGGTGGCGTTTGTTGGGTCATCTTGCCAGTAGTCTGCTACCTTTGTCAATCCCGCCTGAGTAGCTGGGATGCTGATACTGTCAACCCAGTATTCCTGGTCTAGCGTTGGCCATTGCTGCCACAAATCCTTCCAGAAGAGGGCTGTTTTCCCATTCCGAATTTCCTAGAAAGCGTGATTTGTTACCAAATGCCGATTTTTCTTAGTTGCAGCCCAGATTAAAGATCCAGGGTTGTCCCCATTCCACCTGATCAAGTTCTGCTCCACCATATTGGGTGCATATTTTCCCCTCCAGACCTTGGCCCATAAGTCATTGGGTTTTTTTAGCCATTGCCACCAGATCTTGGCACTAAGGACTTTGTTCATGATTGAGTGGTCCCTTATCCCGAGTCCTCCCTGAGTTTTGGGATTGCAAAGTTTTTCCCAGTTGATTAGTGAGATTTTTTTACCTATATTGAGGCCCTGCCATAGGAAGTTCCTTTGCAAGTTTTTAATGGTTGTAAGGACAAAATTAGGGGCGGCAAGTGCCGAAAAGGTGTAGATTGGAAGGGCTTGAAGCATAGATTTGAGAAGAATGAGGTGGCTAGGAAAGTTTAGGGTTCTGTAGCTCCATGAAGAAAGCATTTTGGCAAAGGAGGAGAGGAGATGCTCTCAAGAGGTGTTTCCGAGGGCATTGTCTAGCAGGGGAATGCCAAGGTATTTGGATGGAAGGGAGCTTCTGGTGAACCCAAGGATGATAGAGATATTGTTCTAGATTGGGGCAGGCATATTGAAGAAGAAGATCTGGGATTTGTTTTTATTGAAGTCCAATCCTGAGGCCTCAAAGAAATTTTGAAGGATCGAGGGGAAGGAGTGTGCTTCTTTAACTGTGGGGGAGCCCATCATCAGGGTATCATCAACAAATTGGCTATGAGAGATCGGGGGGGAGATACCATGCAGAGGTAGACCCATTAGCGAGTTGCTTGCTATGGCTGCATGAATGGATCGACTGAGACCCTCGACCATGATAATGAAAAGGAAAGGGGATAGAGGGTCTCCTTGTTTGATTCCCCTGGAGGGAGAGAAAAGACAGGAGGGAACCTCATTAACCAGGATAGAGAAAAAATCTGAGGAGGTGAGATTTAGAATCCACTCTACCCAAAGGTGGTCGAATCCAAAGGCAAGGAGAATTGCACGCATGTAGTCCCAACTTAACTTGTCAAAGGCCTTATAAAGATCAAGTTTAAGTATCATACCTAGCATTCGGGTCTTTTGCAAGGAGTGGATAACTTCATGAGCTAAGTTGACGTTGTCCAGGATCTGCCTACCTTCGACATAACCCGATTGTTCCAGAGAGATGATCCCTGGTAGGATGGACTTGAGTCTTCTAGCAATCACTTTGGTTAGGAGTTTGTATATGACGTTGCATAGGGAAATGGGCCAGAACTGCGTGGGGTGAGAGATCTTCCCCTCCTTAGGTATGAGGGCGAGGAAAGTCGTGTTAAGAGCTGGGAGGACTTGTCCCGAAGCTCAGGAGTCTTCAATGATTTCCCAAACCTCTTCCATGATCATCTACCAACAATGGTGGAAGAAGTCGCTAGTGAATCCATCTGGACCGGGCGCCTTGTCTTTGGGGGTGTTCTGAAGCACCTGGTCTACCTCCTCAATAACAATGGGCCTGAGCAGGGCATAGTTTTGTTCTAGAGTTATTAGGGTGGGTATATGCTGTGTGATCTTGGCGATGGCTTGAGATCTATCCGCTAGGGGTTCCATGAGGAGATCCTTGTAAAAAGAGACCAGTTCCTTTTCCAGTTCCTCGTGGGAATGGATAAGTTGGCCATTGGTGGAGGTTAAATCAGTGATTCGGTTGGTATGCCATCGTTGAATGGTGGTCCTGTGAAATAATTTTGTGTTTCGGTCACCTTCCTTGAGCCATTGGATGCAAGATTTTTGCTTCCAGAGAGTCTCTTCTTGGGATTTCCTTGCCTCCAGCCATTGATTAATATCTGCCTCCTTGATTTTAAGATCTTCCGTAAGACCTTGCTCCCGGATTTGTCTCTGTGTCATGCTCATTTGTTTTGTCAGCTTCTTTTGGGAGTCAAAGATGTTGCCAAAGGTTTGCCTGTTCCAGAGTCTAATTTGTTGCTTAAGGTTCTTGAGTCTTTGCTGGAATCAGAACATTTTGGAGCCATGGGGTACCTCTGCCTCTCTCCACCAAGCTTGGATCTTATTGTGAAAATATGGGTTGCTGAGCCAGAACTGCTTGAATCTGAAGGGTTTTCAACCTGGGGTGGCAGGCACCTCCAGCCAGAGCTGGATGGACCAGTGATCTGAATCATGCCAATTGAGAATACTTGACTCCAGAGCTGTGCATTCCAGCATGAGGGACTCAAAAATTAGGAAATGATCCAGTCTGCAGGCAATTTGATGTGCTCCAGTTCTTCTGTTTGTCCAGGTGTAAGTTCCATTGGGGGTTTCTAGGTCTATGAGGTTGCTGTTGTCAATGAAACTATCGAAGTCACTGGCTTCCCGATCCAGGCGCTGAGTGCCTCCTTTTTTTTTCTTTCAGGTTGCGAATGAGATTGAAGTCTCCCCCAACAATCCATCTGTTTCTCTCGACTAAGGTAGACAGGTAGTCCAGGTTGCTGAGAAAGGCCTACTTGTCCCTAGGGCTGGCTGGCCCATAGACATTAGTAAGGCGGCCAGGTTTGTTGGAGCCAATGAGCCTGTAGGCTGCTGTAATGGACCAGTTGGTAGTGATGAATTTTTCCATGATGGTTGTGTTGGGGTTCCATAGCATTCCTGCCGTGCTAGTGGCCACTGTCAAAACTGCCTCCCCTTGCTTCCAACAGTAGGGGAGAAGTGTTGAAATAATGTAACTGCTAAGAGTATTCTTATTATTATTGATATTTTTTTTATAGGATCAATCCCCATTGTGGATTGATCATGTCGGATATTGTAATAGGACCAAATCCCCTTTTGCGGATTGGGCAACAAACAATTATAATGGGCAGAATAAGAAGTCGGCCCCAACAATTAATAAGAAGACCCAAAAATATAATAAAGGTGGGTTTACCCACCCAGATTGAGAAGTCGGCCCTACCAGTGAAAAGACACTTCACACGTGCCAGAACTTGTATAAATAAAGGAGGCTAGCGCCTCATTTGATCACAACTCACTTGCTCAGTTTGAGAGACAAGTTCTGATCTGTTACCCGCAAAGGAGAGAGAGAGTGGCACATATCTTAGAGAGGAATTTTTTTTTTAGCATAGAGATCTCTTG
>SNQJ01S0025834.1:8874-29396 GCA_010110895.2 Picea sitchensis
AAGTTATTGGGCCACATAGTATCAGTGGAAGGATTTAGAATTGACCCCAACAGAGTTGAGGCAATGCAAGCCTTATCGATCCCGAGGTCCAAGAAGGAGGTCCAATCTTTCCTCGGGAAAATTAATTTTCTAAGGAGGTTTATGCCTAACTTTGTTGAGGAGGTAAAGCTTATAACAACCATGTTGAAGACAGGAAATGAAGTAAGGTGGACCCCTCAATCGCGACATTCCTTTGAGAAAATCAAGAAGGCCCTGACCGAAGATCCTGTGCTTATCAATCCCGACTACTCAAAGAATTTCCTTATTTTCTCCTTTGCCTCCCCTGACACGGTGGCTACTGTTCTATTACAGACAAATGACATTGGGCTAGAGCATCATATTGCTTATTTCAGCCGAGCATTGAGGGATGCCGAAGTCAGGTATAACACTATGGAGAAGCAGGCCTATGCTCTAGTAAAATCTCTCAAAGCTTTTAGAACCTACGTCCTGCAGTCAAAGATCATTACCTATGTCCCCTCGGTTGTTGTTAAAGACATTCTTATTCATCCTGACATAGACAGGAGAAGGAGTAAATGGATAGCCAAAATCCTAGAATTCGACCTAGAAATAAGGCCCACCAAATTGATCAAAGGTCAAGGTTTAGCCAAGCTGTTGGATGAAGCAAACTACCAAGCTCTGGGGATAAGTTTCATAAACAAATGCTCAGGAATTCCACAAAGTCGGTTGTCTGAATGGACCCTCGAAGAGAGCCCCCATTATCTCAATGTCCTTGGTATAAGGATGTCATATACTTTCTGCAAGAGTTGTGGCCCCCAGATGACTTGCAAAGGAACAAAGGAAGAGATCTAAAGCTCAAGGTAGTCAGATACTACCTGATCGATCAAGTGTTATACTAGAAAGACCTCCTGGGGGTGCTTTTAAAATGCATGAGTCCACAAGAGGCCGAAACGATCATGGTTGAATTTCATAGTGGCCTGTGTGGAGGGCACCATTTCTGGAAAGCCACAGCCCACAAAATCCTCAGGGATAGATACTACTGGCCTACCGTGTTCACTGACGTCTACAAAAGGGTCAGAGCCTGCATCAAATGTCAAAAATTTGCAGGAAAGCATCAGCTCAAGTATCTGTCGTTAAATCTGGTGGTGGTTTCAAGGCCTTTCCAGTAGTGGGGCCTAGATTTCATTGGGGAAATTCACCCTGCTTCCAGTGGGCAGCACAGGTGGATCCTGACTGCTACAGATTTATTTACCAAGTGGATTGAAGCTATCCCTACCAGGAGTGCTTCCCACAAGTTAATCATTGGATTCCTGGAGGACCTCATCACAATGTTCGGCTTCCCAAATAAGATTGTCACTGATAATGCAGTCGCTTTTGGGTCTAATCCATTAGCCAAGTTCTGTGAACAGTTCGGGATCAAACTGATTCACTCCACCCCATATTATCCACAGGGAAACGGTTTAGCAGAATCCTCCAACAAAATCCTGATAAGGATCATCAAAAGGTTGTTGGACGACAACAAGAAGGCCTGGCATTCCAGATTAAATTTTTCTCTATGGGCCGACCGAGTGACCACAAAGAGATCTATCGACATCTCTCCTTTCCAATTAGTCTATGGGGCAGAGGCTATTTTCCCTTCTCATTTAGCCATTCCTGTAGAAAAATTCCTCCAGGACCATCAGGAGGAGCTCGATGACATGATCAGAAGGATCCATCAGCTAGTGGAGGTCTAGCAGGCTAGGGAGCAGACAGTGGATAGAATTCAGGACCATCAAAAAAAGATCAAGCAGGTTTTCGATAAGAAGGCCAAGAAGGAGAGGTTCCAGTTAGGAGACCTGGTGCTGAAATGGGATGCTCGTAAGCAAGATAAGGGCAAACACAACAAATTTGAAGCCTTGTGGATCGGGCCTTTCAAAATCTCTGAGACTTTCTCAAATAACACGTACAGGTTGCGAGGTTTGGAAGGTGAAGAATTTTTCAGTAGCCCAGTGAATGGGCATTTTCTGAATAAATGTTGTGTTTGAGTCTCAGATGGCTCCTTTGTTTGTAAATATTGTCCTTTTTGTTTCCTTGTTCGTTTTCGTTTTTTTATTTTTTGGCCTAATAATGACTCCATAGCCCAACAACAAGGCACTGGAACTGAAAAATGAGTCCTTAGAGCATCGCGGGGACGACTCTATCCCCCATGGAGCCTAATTTTAGAAACAATTTTGGTATCGGGGCACAAAGGTACACAGGTCTGCAGGATTGCCCGGGAAGTGCCCAAGCGCAGCACGAAGGACCCTCTTTTCAGTTACAATTCGAGCGAATGGGCAAAGTTTTGTTGACGGGCGCTGAGAGCCACCTATAAAGTTGATCAACGGTCATCGAGATTTCGAGACTGCCAAGTTTCCCTGTGGTTAATGCAATAGATAGCTCCAATAATTCAAGACAAATCTGGGTCGTCCGATCGAATCGGGACAGGTAGCTTCCAGCCGGTGTATCAAGGATCGAAGTTTCGGTAAACAAGGAGCCTCCGATTCGTTGCAGTTGAGATCGCCGATCGGTGAAATGCCGAAAGTTCCTTTGAAACCGAGCCTACGGTCCTAGCACTAAGTCACTTCAAGCGAGCCTGTAAATGAGGGCAGCTCCCTTTTAAATATCGAATGCCCCCTCGTCCATTCATCCTAAGGACGCATGGCGTAAGATCTAGACGCATCGGCATTTCGGCATTTGAGAGTTCGTATGGTGAAGGTTTTATGTCTTTGAACATTGCAAAACCCTGAACCCTGACAGCACCGAAAGCGCCAAAACGGGGGCCCGTGACATCACGAAGCATTTTCAGTCGTCCATCTAAAGGGAACACCTGGCAGCAAATTGAGCCATCTCGGCATTTCTCCCATCGCGACTCCACAACATGAAGAGCAACTCCGTTATATTCCGATGCGTGAGGTGCCGGGAAAGTCCCGAACCTGGGCCCACGGTATGGTTGGGAGAGTTAAGAGCCATCAGATCTAGAGGGATGCGTGGCGTCAGATTAAGCCATCTCGGCATATCGCTCATCGTGATTTCGATCAGTAAGGATCAGCCCCTTCATATTCCCGAACGCCGAAAGCACCTTGGGAATAGGCACGTGGTCACAGTCCGTGGTCACTTGGAGGAAGAAAGGAGTTGTGTAAAGAAGGCCGAGGGGATTTTTGCGATCTCCAGGCGCCATCGGATCTAACCTCCATACTGTTTATCGCCTAGAGTAAATGACGGAAAGAGCGGGTGGTTGAAACCTCCTTTCATTCATTAAGTGAGGGAATGGAGGGTCTGGCAAGCCGTCTGCCTGAAGAGGTCCTGTGTATCGATTTTCTCAAAGAAACCATGCCAAATTCCTCGACTCGACAGAGAATTCTATGCACGCTAGCCCAGCACTTAATGGCTCAGCTACCCTCCTTGTAGGAGCCATGCATAGTTAAGATGGCACTTAAAGAAAGATATCAGTACGAGTTTGACTGAAGGGACACCAAGCTTTGGGTGACTGGACACGCCTCTGTGAGGTGAATTTTCCTGAGTATATAGACTCAGTCTTTGTATTTTTGTAAGGATCGATGGTTGAGCAAAGCTCCTGATTGGAAGGTTTTGATGAAGCGTTGGTCGCTCTGGTTAATGTAAAAGGCATTTGAGATTTCTTACTTTATGGATGTCAGCTTCCCTTCCATTTCTTTGTTTACTGTGTTAGAACAACTCGGAATTGGAGAATCCAGTCGAGCTATGGTTGTTATAGGATGATGTAGGTTGGATCACTGTAATAGTCACATGGTTTATAATCGGTTCTTGTGATGTTCTCAGTGTTGAAACAACTCGGAATTGAAAGATTCAATCGAGTCACCCCTCAGCTCTTTGAAACTCTGGACCAAGAGGATCTCGGCTTCTGAGTTTTTCTTCTTCAAGCTTCTGAAGACCTGCTGTCCGAGGCAGTCTTGCTCACCCTTCTTACAAGTCTTCCATCTACCACCCTTTAATCAACTTACTGACAGAAGTTGGATCAAGACCTCCCTTGATTTCTACATACCAGGCCCAGTTTCCCGAGTTAAAGCTATATTATCTTGAGTCTTCACCCATCTGATCACCCCATAAAACAAATCGTGACATAAAACTGATGGGCGTTGGGCTCTGCTTCTGCAAGCAATCCAGGAGTGACTTCTGACGCTAACAGATTGGGGCTTTGATACACTCAAAAAGAAAAATATAAGGTTCATACAAAAACAATAATTTTAGAAAGTGCATTGGGGATTAATAAACATGAATAATTCCCCCCCTATAACCCATCTCTTATGGAAACTTATCCCCCATGACTTTGTTTGTCTCCGTCTTGAGTCAGCGATACATTTTATTTTATTATTTTGATATATAATGCTTACATATTACATCGTTGGGCTTGCGGCCATACATCATATATAATTATACATAACTAAAATGGGAATTTTACAGGTGGCTAGCTAATAATGGATGAAATTGTTTCCAAATCAATGCTTAGTCCATCTTGGTCACATGGAATCCAAGATACACAAGTTCTAGTTTCATGAACATATACTTGTGTATGTTTGAAAACATTTGAACATATGATTTTTACCAAGTGCTCCACTATGGATTTGTTTCCTTCACCTCATTGTTCACCGTTCTCTTCTACTTCTTGTTCCTTATGGTGTTTACCCTATGCTTCGTTTAGTGTTCAGTCTTATTTCCTTTTGTCTTGTCTTGGAAACCATATCTTTTCGGTAGGTGTAAGGATGAAACTTGCAAATATTCAATACCACTTGTATCATGGAAGTGGGAAACCCAAAATTCATTCACGTTCTCCTCACTTCTTCCTTGTGAACTAACATGATTTCCAATTTGGACTTGCACATCGTCTCAAAAAAGTTTAGTAGTGACCAATTCCTCTCCTTATTTTTCATTCTTGTTGTGTTTTTACTAAGCACTCCCTTGTGGTTTCATTTCCTCCACCTCGATGTGCACCTTCATCTTCCTCTTATCATTTTGCATGGTGTTTTCCTTGTGTTTTATTTATTAATTAGTCTTCTTTCCTCATGGCTTGTCCTGGAAACTACATATTTTTAGTATGTATATTCCATGCCACTCATCTCATGGAAGTAGGAGACCCAAAAATCATTAAAGGTCTCCTCACTTCTTCATTGTGAATAGGCATGCTTCCTAATTTGGGCTTGTAAGTCATCTCAGAAACATTAAGTGTTGACGACTTGACCTTTCCTTATTTTTCAATTTTGTTTTCTTTGTACCAATCTCTCCCTTTTGGTTTCATTTCCTTCATCTCAATGTTAACCTTTGACTTCCTCTTCTCATTCCACATGGTTTTTCTCTTGTGTATTGTTTAGTGTTTGGTGTTATTTCCATATGGTATGTCTCAACAACCCCATGCTTTTGGTAGGTGTAAGGATGGTGGCTCAAAAACATTCCATGCCACATGCCACTTGTCTCATGGAATTTGGAAACCCTAAATTTGTTCAATGTCTCCTAATTAGTTCCTCCTTGTGAATGCATGGACTTGCCAATTTGGGCTTGCAAGTAATATTAAAAAACATTAGGGGTGACCAAAACATCTCCTTATTTTTATTTTTATTTTCCTTTTACCAATCATTCCCTCATGGTTTTTTTTCCTCCACCTCGTTGCTCTCCTTTGTTTTCTATTTTTTCATGGTGTTTTCCTATGTTTTCTTTAGTGTTTGGTATTCTTTCCTAGTAACTTGTCTCAACAGTCACATCCTTTTTCGTAGGTGTAAGGATGGAGGATTGCCAATATTCCATGCCACTCATCTCATGGAAAATCATATCCATACTAAGGTATCCATGTGTCAAGTTAAATATGCTTTTAATTTGTTATCTTGTTTTGGCTATTTTCCATGTTTCTTATTAATCTAACATATTATAAATGTGTATGTAGGTCCCATCATTATTATTTAGTTCACCATGTCCATCTTTCTCGATTCTATAAAGGGGTTTTGTCACTACCCATCCATACACTATGGATGCACCTATGTACCCTACACCACTCTATCCTACCACAACCCCTTCTTGCATCCACCATTGCATCTATTTTAGTTATATCGACAATGGGTGCATTTATAATTTTTGCAAATACATCCACCCTATCCTCCATTATTTCATGTAATCATGTTATCATTACTGGATGAATTATTATCCAACATGACTGAAATTGATTTAAGATATTTTGATTTTTTCTTTTTTTCCAAGTGCAAATTTTTCTTAAATGGAAAAAGTTAAAAAAAAGTTTACATTTCTAGACATTTGATCTCCTCAACCCACAATATATCCAAAATTAGTATACATTCACATTGATTATAAAAGAAAAATAGTGATTAATATATGTCGTTAGTCCCCAAAAAAGTGACCAATAAACATGAGAATCCCATACAGTAAACTGGATAAACTAGCTATGGTTAAACTAGCTAGGGTGTTGCTTCCTCCTCCGTATTCCTTTGCACAACTAGTACTAGGATCAGTTTTTCATTCTTGAATGCATTTGGTTTCGCATTTGAGGGGTGGCACGATTCATGCAAGGCTGATAGAATTTGAAGGAATTGTGTCCCCTTGCCATCCAAGATTTCTAGATGAAAACGAAGGTCGTCCAAATCCTTTCGCAATTCAAACACCAGGCCTTGCAAAATTGCAAGGCCTTCTTGTATCTTTGTGCAGGAGACACAATTTGCGTAGGAGTGAGGTTGCGTCTATTGATTCCCATGGATGGCACTGGAACCTTCACTCAAATATTGGGCACATAAAGCTTGGGTTGGGGGTGAATGGACTAGCAAAGGTTCATGGGCCAAATTCACGGGAGAATTGGGTGGAACAACTGGAGCTGGCTGTGAGGAAGAGGCCAAGTATGAAATTGGCCCTGGGTTGAAACCCAGAGAATTTCCCAATAGATCAAACCATTCGATATTGCATGCATGGGGAGAGGAGAGGGGCGAGATACCGCCAAGGCTATGGCCAGACTATGCCGAGGAGGTTGGTGAGGAGGGTGATGAACTGTGGGAGGGTGCAGGCAAGGGACGAAGAGCCAAGTGTGGTCGGTTTGGCTGCCAAGTCGAGTCACGTTTGAATTTTCCTTGTTGTCTCGACATGATTGAGGCATGGTGAGGGAAATAAAGCACAGGAAGAAAGTTAAGGAAGCCAAGGAGTAGCCGGGGAGAGTGCATATTGTTGGAGGACTTGGCCGAGTGCGAATGAAGCTATGAAGATGCCTAGTGAGGTTCAAAGTGAAAAAATGCTAGTGGAAGAGGACACACATGAGCAGAGTAAACACAAATCCATTGAATTGGTCCATTGAGGGGACGGGAGGCCAGATCCAGGTGCACTAGGAGTAATGGTGCTCTGGTTACAATAGATTTTTGTTAAATGCATGGCGATGGAGGGAGGGGAGGGCATGTGCCTGTCATGTGGCTGGTGCCATGTTGTTTGTCGCTTGTCCTTTCCATTTGACATCTGTATGACACTATCACCCCATCCGGGGAGCTGTCAATGGATAGAGCCTTTTCCTTGCATCTCTGGAGGATGGGATGCGTCTAGTGGATGGAAGCTTAGCAAAGGAATTCCAGTCCCTCTAATTCAGTTCCAATATTGGCTATATCGTCTGTCACCATATTCGCCTTCTGTCTCACATGTGAGGGGATGAGGGCTTGATTGGGTCAGATAAGCATTGCAATTGGTCTGAGTCCATAAGGAATTCGCCAGCAGGGAGAGATTTTTTCTGGATCTGCTATGTTCAGGATTTTCCGGAAGAAATTGAGAATCACTTGTGAATCGCCTTCCACTATTAGTTTATTAAAATTTTGTTCAAGCGCCAACTATAAACCTCTTGTGAGTCTCCATAGTTTTGCAACATTTTTAGTGGTATGTCCTAAGATTCCTGCAGTGATGAGCAAAATTCTCTCCTGATGGTTTTGAAATACCACTCTGAAACCCGTTGTGCCCAGATTTACTTTGGAGGCTCCATAGAAATTTAATTTGATAAAATCCTTAGGAGGAGAGGACCAATGAGAGGGGTTGTCCCTGAAGAAGTGATTTTGAGGAGTGGGGGGTGAATTCTAATTAAAGTGACATTCTCGTTTTTCAAGATGCTTTTTTCTTGAGGTGGACATGTGAGGTCCGCTTCAATACAATGTTGCAGGTTGATTGTTTCTAATATGTTGGTGCAGCTTCGGGTCCAACAATGTTTCCAATCTTGCTGAGTGTTCCTGAATATTCTTCAATTCCTTTCCTTCCATATTTTCCAGATGATGAAACCGAGGAGTAGTTAGGATATTTGGTTTAAAATGGGCAAATGGAAGGCCACATATCTCTATTCTTCGATGTTTGTGCTTATGATTTCTTGCTTGCGATCTGAAGTGTGCATGGTAGACACGCATTGATCCCAAACTTGGGTGTTGAAGGGGAAGATGTTTAGAAAATGATTCATTGATTCTACTTCCTTCATGCACAACATGCATATGGATGGCCCAGTGAACCCTCTTTTCATGAGATTGTCCCAAGTGAGAATGCTACCATGCGCAACCAACCAAAGGAAGATAATGATTTTGGGCCAATGCTTAAGAGACCAGATTTTGTTCCAAACTTTCCCAGGGGGGAGGAGATTGAAATTTTCCTTGATGACATAGGCTTCTTTGATCTTGAATGTGCCCCTTGAAGAGTGTCCCCATTGCAAATTGTCCTCTCTTGGAAGAATGGGAATTTTGCTGGCATTGGTTAGGTTGTGCCTGGGTTGTAGATCCATGTGCGCTTCAATGTGTAGGTCCTCCCCTGTGTATTTCCATCAATGTCAGGTGGCATCCGAAGGGTTGTGCTTCCAATAATCTGCCACTTTTGTCATCCCCGCTTGGGTATTCGTGGTGCTGAAGTTGTCAGCCTAGGCCTCTTGCACCATAATAGGTATTTTTTTCCATGAGTCATCCCAGAAGAAGGTTGTTTGACCATTATGGATTTCCCAGAAGGCATGGTTGACCACTAAGATTCGATTATGCCTCGATGTCGTCCAAATCAAGGAGCCCGGGGTGTCTCCGTTCCATCTGATGAGATTTCTGTCAGCTGTGTTGGGTGTGTACTTTCTTCTCCACAACTTGGCCCAGATATCTTGAGGTCTTTTCAGCCATCTCCACCAGATCTTGGTGCTCAAGACTTTGTTCGTGATTGAGGGGTATTTTATTCCTAGAACCCCTTGAGCCTTAGGTTTGCAAAGATTTTCCCAACTAATCATCACTAGTTTTTTCCTTGTTTTGAACCCCTGCTAGAGAGAATTCCTTTGCAGGGTTCTGATAGCATTGAGAACAAAGTTTGGAGCTGCAAGGGCTGAGAATGTGTAGATTGGCAAGGCCTGTAGCACGGACCTAAGAAGGGTGAGGCGGTTGGGGATATTGCGAGCATGGTAGGTCCAAGAGGAGAGACTTCTTGAAAAGGAGGTGAGGAGACTTTCCCATGAGCTATTTCTAAGGGATTTCTCGAGGAGGGGGATACCTAGATATTTGGACAGAAGGAAGCTTCGATTGATACCCAAGATTTCTTTAAAGTGGATTTGAATCGACAACGGGGTGTTGAAGAAGAAGAGCATGTCTTCTTTGAATGGTAGACTTGTGGGAGAACTTGGTCCTTTAGCCATTGGATGTGGGACTTTTGCCTCCATAAAATCTCTTCTTGGGATTTTATTTTCTCCAACTTTTGGCTTATTGTTGTTTCCTGAGTTTTGAGATCCTCTGAGATGCCCTGATCATGGATTTGTCTTTGTATGATGCCCATTTGTTTCGTTAGGTGTTTTTGGGCTTCAAAGATATTTCCAAAGGACAATAAAAAGGTTTGTTTATTCCATGCCTTGAGCTTCTCCTTGACATTTTTGAGATTTTGATGGAATCTATACATCTTGGAACCATGTGGAACGGTCACCTCCAACCACAAAGTGTGGGCGTTTTGTTGAAATTCTGAGTGATTGAGCCAAAAAATGCTCCAACCTAAATGGTTTCTGTTGTGGAGTGGTAGGTATGTCAAGCCAGAGCTAGATGGGCCAATGATCCGATCCATGTACATTGAGAATGCACACTTCCAGTGCTCTGCCTTCCATCATGAGAGAGTCAGAAAGAACGAAGCGGTCCAGTCAACAAGCTATCTGATGAGTGCCAGTTCTTCGATTCGTCTAGGTGAAGATGCCATTTGGAGTGTCTATGTCAATGAGGCCTAATTTGTCGATTATGCCATGAAAGTTCCCAGACTCTGCTTCAAGTCAGCGTGTTCCTCCTCTTTTCTAGTCTAGATTGCATATCATATTGAAGTCCCCTCCGAGAATCTATTTGTTCCTTGAAGTTAGGAGGACTAATCCCTCCAGATTTCTTAAGAAGGTAGTTTTGTCCCTTGGTGTGGTTGGTCTGTAGATGTTTGTTATGTATCCCGACTTGTTGGAGACGATGAGTTAGTAAGTGGCAGAGATCGACCATCTGGTTGTGAAAACATTTTCCAGGGTGACTGAGCTTGGGTTCCAAAGAAGAGCCAAGCCCCCTTCTACAGCCATAGCATTAGTGTAGATACCTTTTCCTTGCTTCCAACATCTAGAGAGAATATTGCCCATCTCTCCAGTGGCACATTTTATTTCTTGCAACATCATTATGACTAGTTTCTCCACTATGATAATCTCATGTAGTAGCTTCTACTTACTATGACTGTTGAGTCCCCTTATATTCCAAGAGATGATCTTCATCATGAGGATAGGGAGGGGAGGGGGGGAAATCTATCATATATGAGATGGGTCTGACCAGAGTTGACCATAAAGTGTCCTATCTCTTGGATGAGCTTGTGGGTTGATTTCTATCCTCTTTTCTTTTCATCTTTCTGAGATTTGCGTTGCTCTTTCTATGGGTTTCCATGTATACCCAAACTCGAGCTGGATCTGGCAGTGGAGCCTACTGTGGAGTTGAGGAAGACCCTATGGACTTTTCTCAACTAGTATGGAGGGATTGTATACAACTTCTAATGTCGATATGCTTGTTCTAGATGCTTTAAGTCCACTCCTGCCAGATCTTGCTCATCTAAATCCATTTTTGCATCCCCATATTCTATCTCTGAGGGTTCTATGGCTGTGGTGTTGGAGCTGGGTGGAGGAGTGGTTTGGGCCATACCTGGCATGCCCAAAACTTTCCCTTTCTCTGGGGTTTGATGCGTTTTCTTTCTAGGAGGGACCTGTGGGGCATCCATGTTCTCTGGAAGTTGTTGCAAACCCTCAAATTGGTTGTTGCAAGTTGGTTCCTTGGTGGTCAGTCCTGATAGTCTTCTTCCTCCTTGTGTGCGTCTCCCTACTGTCGGGATGAACCCATCTTTTTTTTGGCTGGCTTCTAGGTTTTCATCTCTGCTTGTTGTATTGAGCAGGTATTCCCTGAAGAGGTGCCCGTGCTCATGATATTTTCTGCATCTAAATGATATGTGTTCATAGTCAATGGTTTGCAACGAGTCCTCATCATGATATTCTAGAGAAATAGATCCTGGTAGCGACTTTGAGATGTTCAGGTATACACAGATGCACATGTAAGAGGTATATCTTTGTTTCTTCGTGGCCTCCGATGATTTAACATAAACTCCAATGGTATTGCCAATGCCAGCCAATACCTCTTCCAACCAGAACTCCTACGACATGGAGTAGAGTCTTATCCATACCAGGGCATGCACAAAGTCCTCTGTTTCAAGGATAAATTTCTTCATCCAAAATCTCAAGAAAAGTCCCGTCGAGTTGAAGAAATAAGGCCCTCCATCGAAAATGTGATTCCTGTCCTCTAGATTATGCAAGATTATAGTGAAGAATCCTTTGGATCCAAGCTCGAGATTTTAATGTCCTTTGGGCTTCCACAATTGTTGTATCCATTTTACCAGCTTGTGTTCAGAGGGCCAACGCCCTAGTAATTTCCCCAGTAAGGCATAGTCTCTCATGTATTTCTTCTATTCCTCGATCTTGGGTGTGATTATGATGTACTTCGGGGCTTGCAGTGCTTGGGGAATGCATTTCCTAGGAATCCATGGAAGTGCAACACTTGTTGGTGTTTTCCCTCAATCTTTGTCCATTTTCTTGTCCTTGAATGTTCTCTCAAAAAGGATCTACAAGCGAAGATCTGGAGGGGGTTCAAAAGTTGGGTGCCTGGAACCCCTCCGGTGTTTCCATGCACCATCACTTCACTGTAGGAGGTGCTTCGCGGCCCTCTTTTGCTGGGAATCATAGAGCCACTGCAGGGGCGACCAAGTGCAACAGAGTTGAAGCAACCCTAACCCTAGCGTAGGTTCCTCGTTCAAAATAATAAAAGATAGGTTTCATAGCAATCTATTAATCAATCATGCAAAAGTAGTTTCACAGAAATAATATTGCAAAATATCTAAAAAATTTAAGAAGATATATTTTTTGAAGGGTCAGAGAGTAAGTAGAGATTTGTCCGTGAGTCCAGTCCAGAGACGCTTTATCTTAGAACTTTGATCCATATACTATAATAACCAAGACAAAAGTAAATTCCAACAATCACGCGAATTATGCTACATATATGAGGAATGTTTTCCATGTTAAAACGTTGAAAGTTTGTCCGCTACACACCTAATTTCCCTATACAACTATGACTGCCCTTCACGAGATATAGTTACAAGCTATACAGTCTTCATAAGCCCTTGCAAAGATCAAATGTCACACGCAGTTATCAGTCTTCATGCCTCGGAAAAATCGTCATCAAATAGCATGCCTGGGCATATAAAATCTCTATTTATATAATCCTGCAGTTGGCTCACATTCCAAGGATCTTCATACAATGCAATTAAGTGCTGATAGTTTTCAAAGTCATCCTCGAAGTGGAAATTTTCAGCAAGGGATTTAAGATCTGGGTTCTCCGACAAACTCGTGGATGTTTCATTCTGAGATAGACATACCTCTCCCTTCATGTCCAGACCAGGGCTTGGAGGAATGTTGAGTTCGTCATCCGAAACATTCAACAAATAAGAAAGATCAACCCCCGTGTCTGAATCTAGGGTTTGGCCTTCATGGTCTCTACAAATATCAGATGTCGTCGCATTATCCCCAGAGTTGGAGGGTAGATAAGAAGTGAAACATGTGGCAACAATCTCTTCCTCCAGGCTTCTCATGACTTTGCTTACGAGTTTCTCATTGGGAGCGTATTCCTCTTCTTCTTTGTCTTCTATGGTTAGATCAAGAAACCGATCTGTTTCTTCGTCGTTTAAGCGTTTTGGCTCTCGAACATCATTGGAGTTTGGCAGAGCCTCATGCTTATGGCCACGTTTTCCGAGCATTTGAGAGTTCATCATTGAGATGTGGCCTGCAGATTCGAACAGTGAACACAACGGTGGTGTAAGACGAGAGGAGTGAAGGATAATAGTTCGGCTGCAGTGAATAATTGTTCTTCCTTCTGAGAAGAGCATCAGATAGCAGAAGATAACCAGATTGACTATATAGCTATACATAGTATAGCAACTTTTTTCTGGTACAAACAAGTCAAGACGTGGGATCTTGGAAGCCTTATGTGTAAAAGTATGTTGCATTTGGCGGAACTTGAAAGAGTCTTCCTGTGAACGAATACATTGCCGACGGTTGACGTCGGTCCCGTCTGCCAGCTATCCTTTTTAAATATTAGTGGCATGTCTTCTTCGTGGCCTAGGTGTCAATCTTTCAATCCATCGTCAAGGAAATACTTTATCGATGAAAATTTCCACTCATGGGGGCCAGGGCCGATCAAAGATTTATCCCGTGGTTTTTTGAAACCGGATTTGACCCTCAAGTGGAACATGGTTGGGTTTAGGACTATGCGCGACCATTAATTTTAAAAAGGCCTTTTCTAACTGTTTTATGTAATATTTTTTTGGCTGGAATATGGTGACATAAATTTGAATGAAATCACTATTTTTTTTATTGTTTAAAATTCATTTTTGAATAAAAAAAAAAATTCAACTATTTTTTATTGTTTAAAATTCATTTTTGAATGTGAATATATATATATATATATATATATTGATAACAAAGGAAAGATTATAAAAAATAACCATATACATGATTGGAAACACAACTTTAATGACCATAAAAGTACACATTGTAAAGCCTCACATACTTATTTCATTGAAAATCCCATAAAATTTACATACATTATGAAAATAAAGTAGAAACATTTTAAATACAATATATATATTGATAACAAAGGAAAGTTGAAAATGAGATATTTTGTTTATTATTTAATATTTAGAATACAAGTGTTTCCCTCATATCAATAGAATTGAAAATGAGATATTTTAATTATTGATTAATATTTCAAATGCAAATATTTCCCCATAATCAATAAAGGAAATGACCAAGATCTAAGAGCTATGTTTTCTCTATAACTTAGAATAATGATTATTATGAAAAATATATTAACTAACCTGTGTTTTGACATACAAATAATATAATTTCCCCATAATCAATAAAGGAAATGACCAAGATCTAAGAGCTATGTTTTCTCTATAACTTAGAATAATGATTATTATGAAAAATATATTAACTAACCTGTGTTTGGACATACAAATAATATATTAACTAACTTGTGTTTTGACATGATTTGATGTTTGTCTAAATTAAACATTCCAACTCTCTTAAAACTTGACCCAAAAACTTTTTAAAAATTGCAAAAACATAAAAATAATTTTATATCTCAAAGATTTGATGTGAATTTTTCTTTACCTATAATAAATTTAAAACTAAAACCAATTTACTAGATAGTATATCTTTCATACCTACCTCTAATATATACACATATGCTATATCCAATTGAAAATAAAACATATTTCAATGATAACATGTAATATATAATATAACTGAGTAACATAACATGTATATTTCATATAAAATTAACAAAACATTTTTCTTCAAGTTTGCTAAAGTCCTTGTAAGTTCACAATACCTGTCCTATCTGCCAGCTGTCTTATCCGGCATCTCTCCTATCCGCCAACTGTCCTTTTTAAACGTCTTCTTCGGGGCATAGGTGTCCACTATCAATCGTTCAGGCAAAACTTTATTGGACTACAATTTCCACGTCACGGAGCAGTCAGAGATTTATCCTAGTAAAATGTTTTATTGAAACCTGATTTGACTGGGTTTAAGAGTGTGCGTGATCATTAACTAAAAAATAGATGAGCAATCAGAAAATGAAATATTCTTTGAGATTTTGAACTTGTAATTTGTTTTAAATATTCATATATATTTTTTATATATATTTTTTAAATTAGTTTATTTAAAATTTTTTGTATGTATATTTGTTTAGATTTTATCAATTACATTTTAGCTGGTAAAATTAGTTTATTTAAAAAAAATTATATATATATTTTAGTAAATTTTATTAATTAAATAATTAGATTACTTTATTCAACAAATAAAATAATCTTAAACATCAATTTAATGTCTGACTTAATAGTAATTTTAAAATTAAATTTTTATTAAAAAAAATTATATCATTAAACTATAACTAAAATTATTGTTATCATTTGAATTTACTCTACTGTTATCATATGAATTTACTGTTATAAAAACACACATGAATTTATTGTGATCATATGAATTTACTGTTATCATTTGAATTTACTGTTAATGGACATTTTCTGGTCCATATATTGATGGCACCTTTTAAACTTTAGTTTCACGGTAACAACGATTTATTTTCTTATTTTTAAATATATTTATATTATTTTCATGGTAACAATCATTTATATTCTCCATTTTTAAAAATATCTATATATTCTAAAAGATTTGATGCATTTGGTCTTTAATAACAACGAGTTGCAATTACTCTCCGTCTTCTTCTTTTTTTTTAGCAGTGACGAATTCTTGGCTTCAAACTTCATGCGACTTAAAATCATTAAGGGAAAATTTGATCCTATAAGATGACATATCCGATACAAAGTAATGGGCTTTATTATTTTAATAAAATAATAAAGGTAAAGGGCTTTATTATTTTTAACAAAATAATTTCTATGGTAAAGGTTTTTATGTTTCTATGGTAAAGGTATTGGGTTTTATTATTTTTAATAAATTAATTTACATGGAAAAAGTAATGGGTTTTATTACTTTTAATAAAAATAATTAATTATAAAAATAATTAAGTTGATAGGAGTTTAATTAATATGTTTACTTTTTCACATTTATTTAATCATGTTAAGTAATGTTTGATAGAAAATTTACTAAAAAAATTATAATGGAATATTTTTATCATTATAATCATTAATGTAATAAAGATTTAGCATAAAAATATTATAATGATTTTTTTTCTTAAATTTAAAATGGAATTAGTTGTAGTTGGAGGTGACACCTAAAAGTGTATTTATTTTTTTGGAGGTGACACTTCATAGTCATGGTTGCTCTTAAATACTTGTCTCGTCAAATTGGATCTTTAATGCCTTTAACCGTCTCATCAAGTTGGATCTTTAACGCCCTCAATCGTCTTTTGCACGGATCTTCAACCTTCTCTTTGTTCTTCATACTTTATTTCACCTTTATGCACAGTTCACCTTCCTCTTTCTTGTCTGTGCCATTTTCTTATTCATTTTCCAACCTTCAAACACCTTTATTGCTTTCCTTGTTTTTCTCTTTTTCTCTTTTTCTATTTATTAATACACTATGGTGCACATACTGTGCACTGAGACTAGTGCGCATAATCCCATTTATCCATATACAGTTTTAGTCGACTACTGTTAACTAGTCCTTCCACAAATTCTCCATTCAGTTTCTCCAATTGGACAACACCTGCATTTGTCACAAACTTGATCACATATGGTCCTAACCAATGCATCTAGAACTTCCCTGGGTGCTGCAAAAACATTCTTTCATAAAGTAACATTAAGTTTCCTATCTGATTTTTTGTTTTGTTTAATGTGCCTTTCATGCCAAGATTTCTCGCGCACTTTCTACACATGTTGATTCAAACCTTGGACAAATCGGTCTTCCTCAAATTCTACTAGTTCTAACAGTCTCTTCTCCATTGCACCAGAATCTGTAAACTATGCTATCGCAACAATGCACAAACTCGGTATGATAAACTCCATAGGCATCATAACTTCTTGACCATACATCAATCTACATGGATTATGTCCTATCAACTTATTTCTTCTACTCCTATATGCCCATAACACTACTGGAATTCTCAAGTATCAGTCATCCTGACTTAGATTGAAAACCTTTGTAATGCATGTTCTAGGATCTTATTGAATTCTTCTACTATGTCATTTTCTTGAGTGTGATACAGGGTGATACTTTGATGATGGATTTGAAACTCCTCTGTCAATGCTGCAATCGTCCTATTCAAAAAGTGAGTTTCCTAATTACACATAAGTATTCTAGGACATCCAAACCTCATCACCATATTCTCGAACAAAAATTGTGCAGTCGTCTCCACGCTGCTAGCTTTGATTGGTTTTGCCTCGTCCCATCTAGTTAAGTAGTATGCCGCAGTAATGATGTACCTAGCTCTCAATCTTTTAGCTGGTGGATTAATCAGCCCTACAAAGTCCATTGACCATTTATCAAACGCTTGTAGTTTCACTTGTGGTACTAAGGGAATTTCATCTCTCCTGGAAGGCTTCCCAAGTCTCTAAAAAAAATCACAACTCTCATAGAATTCCTTAGCATCTTTATGCAGGGTAGGACACCATAGTCCTACATTTAAAAAAATTTGTGTTGCTTCCTTTCTGGCATAGTGACCTCCTACAACCTGTTCATGCACCTCTAACAAGATCACATGCCTTTAATGTTTTAATACACAATGTCACATAATACCATTTGCGCCTAACTTGTATAAATTTACTACTATCAACTGGTACTTTGTTGCCTTCACTAGAAGTTGCTTCTTTTGTGCCACTATAAATTCTAGAGGGGCTACTCCCTTATTCAAGAACTAAACTCTTTCTGAAAACAAGTCATCCACCATTTGTACTAAAAATAAGTGCGTGTTTGGTAAACTAGCATCCAAGTTTCTTGCATCTTCTCTTGATAGTATGCGCGATAAATGATCTCGTCTTGAGTTAAAATTTCTTGGTTTCACGATCACCTCATAGCCATATTCCTGGAAAAGTAGTAGCCATCTATGCGCGATAAATGATCTGGTCTTGAGTTAAAATTTCTTGGTTTCACAATCACCTCAAAGTCATATTCCTAGAAAAGTAGTAGCCATCACAGATCCTGAGTGTGATACGGGGTGATACTTTGATGATGGAATTGAAACTCCTCTGTCAATGTTGCAATCATCCTATTCAGAAAGTGAGTTTCATGATTACACATAAGTATTATAGGACATCCAAACCTCATCACCACATTCTCAAACAAAAATTGTGCAGTTGTCTCTGTGCTGCTGGCTTTGATTGGTTTTGCCTCGTCCCATCTAGTTAAGTAGTATGTCACAGTAATGATGTACTTAGCTCCAAATATTTTAGCTGGTGGATTAATCGGCCCTACAAAGTCCATTGACCATTTATCAAATGCTTGTAGTTTCACTTGTGGTACTAAGGGAATTTCATCTCTCCTGGAAGGCTTCCCAAGTATCTGAAAAACATCACAACTCTCATAGAATTCCTTAGCATCTTTATGCAGGGTAGGACACCATAGTCCTACATGTAAAAAAAATTGTGTTGCTTCCTTTCTGGCATAGTGACCTCCTGCAACCCCTTCATGCACCTCTAACAAGATCAGATGCCTTTAATGTTTTAATACACAATGTCACATAATACCATTTGCGCCTAACTTGTATAAATTTACTACTATCAACTGGTAGTTTGTTGCCTTCACCAGAAGTTGCTTCTTCTGTGCCACTATAAATTCTGGAGGGGCTACTACCTTATTCAAGAATTGAAATCTGTCTGAAAAATATTCATTCAACATTTGTACTAAAAATAAGTGCGTGTTTGGTAAACTATCATCCAAGTTTCTTGCATCTTCTCCTGATAGAATGCGCGATAAATGATCTGGTCTTGAGTTAAAATTTCTTGGTTTCACAATCACCTCAAAGTCATATTCCTGGAAATGTAGTAGCCATCTACATACCGCCCCCCACACCCACTAATATTGGTTTGTTAACTAGGTATCTCAATGCATAATGGTTTGTATACATCCTAAAATGAGATCCCAAAAGATAGTGTTTGAACTTTGTAAGACATACACCATGGCCAAACCTTCTATCATAGTATAGTTCTCTTTTGTAGAGGATAACTTCCTACTTGCAAATGAAATAGGATGGTCTAACTCTCCTTCACCTAGTTGTACCAAAACTGCTCCTAATTCTATAGATGATGCATCCACATGAACATGAAATTCCTTGCTCCAGTTAGGAAAAACTAGAATCGACGTAGTGACCATCTTCTATTTCAATGTATCTAGACTCTTTTGACATTCGTCATTCCACTGATACTTCACTTCCTTCTTTAGTAACTTCTCCATAGGGGATGTGATCTGCGCATATTCTTTGATGAATTTTCTATAGTATTCTGTATGACCCAATGTGGATTTCAATTGTCGCACTAA
This sequence comes from Picea sitchensis, assembly GCA_010110895.2. Taxonomy (NCBI): domain Eukaryota; kingdom Viridiplantae; phylum Streptophyta; class Pinopsida; order Pinales; family Pinaceae; genus Picea; species Picea sitchensis. Next base: position 28,427 of record SNQJ01S0025834.1, read on the forward strand.
AGTTGGTGGTGGCAAGTTAATAGTCACCGCTATCTTTACAGGGTCAACTAACAATCCCTTGAAGTTCTTGGTCAAATATTCCCAATCTCTTGTCCCTGTATGCACTTATATTTCTATGTAACAATTCTTTGGAGTATTGTCTAGAGTATGCACAAATAAATGTGTCTTCTAGAGTATTCACTTATATTTCCTTGATCTCTGCCAAGCCATGCAGGAAGGTCGTGTCTTAGACCGGGAAATTTGTCTTCTTCATGATTCACTTTCAGAGTGAGCTAAAGATCACATCCACATCTAGGGCCTCCACAACTGATATCTCCACACAACATAAGAAAGTGGATAACGTAGTGGAGGAATACTCAAATATCTTCTCCTCCCCTACCAAGGTACCTCTGTGCTGCCAGGTAAAGCATCCCATCAATATGAACCCAGACACACCACTACCCAATGGGCCAGTCTATCGCTGCTCTCTATTAGAAAAAAAGGAGATCAAGAGGCAGATCCAAGAAATGCTCCACAAGGGGCATGTTATCCCCTATTTCTAGGGATAACTAGGAGATCATGTCTTGAGGCCCATAGGACCTAGACATGGAGTATTGAGAGCAGAATCGACCTGAACATGGCCCTAGAGGGCGCATCTTTCTTCTTCTTCATCAGACTTGTCCTATCAGCAGCAACAACATCCATCACCTTCGGCTTGGACTTGTATCGAAGAAGACTCTTGCTCCATGAGGTAGTTGGTCCAGGTATCATGGTATGTGCAATATTTGATCATTATAACCTTCAGATATATGCATCAAATTCCTTTTATTTCTGACGAATGCTTGGATCTTACAGTAACCCACTTGACCATGGTTGGGGGGATTGACAGGGTACCCTAGCAAGCTTGTACCCATAGGTTTTGGTTTGCCACCAGGGGGGATTTTGAAGGGCCATCATCCACTCCCATCATATCATCACTCTTACATCTTAT
>SNQJ01S0025834.1:37995-49083 GCA_010110895.2 Picea sitchensis
CATTTCATGATAGTTTGTTTCCTCACTTGCATTATTGATTGTTTTATTTCAGTCATATTTATATACTATATTTGCGGGGTGGAAATACCACCCCACCTTGTTACTAATGCTATTTTCGAGTATGAGCAGGTCTGTAGGTTATGCCAGAGATGCTGAGGTTCTCATGCGCTCTACGGTGAGCACATGTCCCCGAGCTGGAACTAGATGTTATCCCTGATTTCTAGGGATAACTAGGAGATCATGTCTCGAGGCCCACAGGACCTAGACATGGAGTACAGAGAGAAGGATCGATCTGAGCATGGCCCTGGAGGGCCCATATTTCTTCTTCTTCATCATACTTGTCCTGTCAGCAACAACAACATCCATCACCTTCAACTTGGACCTGTATCGGAGAAGACTCTTGCTCCATGAGGTAGTTGGTCCAGGTATCATGGTATGTGTCATATTTGATCATTATAACCTTTAGATATATGCATCAAATTCCTTTTATTTATGACGACGGCTTGGATCTTACACTAACCCACTTGACCATGGTTGGGGGGATTGACAGGGTACCCTAGCAAGATTGTACCCATAGTTCTTGGTTTTCCACTAGGGGGGATTTTGAAGGGCCATCATCCGCTCCCATCATATCATCACTCTTGCATCTTATCTCCCACTCATCTGTCCCATTCCCCTATTCCTGACATTAGGATGACCTATTTGTGGGGTTACACCTTATCTAATGGGAAGAAGGGGCTAAAGGCCCAGAAGGTAAAAGTAGCTGGTTAAAGATAAAAACCATAAAAATGAAACCTAGAGATGCCTCGCCCAGGGATCCCTGAGAAGGCAATAAAAGGCCTCTCAGCAAGAAATAAGAGGGACTTGAAAAAAAATAACAAAAGAGACCTAGCCAAGAGGATGGGGGGTCTCATCACGAGCCATTCCATTATGTTCATGGGTACCTAGCATTATGACATTGCCATTATCTGGTTACCACACCAGGGCAGTGACCCTTGGTTGCATGGCCAAGGGAAATGGCGTCTCATCATGAGCCAACCTTATCATTTTTGTGAAAGTGCTTGTGGATAACACTTTCAATTCTGGTCACCACGCCAAGGCAATGTCCTCTAGTTAGTCCTTGAAATAAATAAAAAAAATCAATAAAGAAAAGAAAGAATAAAGGCAATAAAGGGCTTGGAAAGAATTGCATCCATGACAGATACAACTCACCTTCTACAAAGGAACCCATAGGTAATATCACCCTTGTCTTTCACTCTACCTGTATGTCTAGAAATACTTTGACCACATCACCTCGTGTTACATGGCTTGGATGATATCCTTTGGAAATTTTCCTTCTCTTATGGATGCTGGCCCAATAGGACATTTTGTCTTTTTCTTGGGCTTTGTATAGTAGGTCATTGTAATGTATTTGAGCTATTGGATGATATATCAGGGGTTTTATGCATGCATTTGATAAAATTAATGATGAAATATGATTGAAATTGCTATGATCCCTGTGACTAATGATCCCATGGAGGGTGAAGTTTTTGATGTGCAGGATCATGCTCAACGAACAGGTACTAGTTGGACCGGTACACATGGGGAGATGATTAGTTCGGACCTCCATGGGGCTGAAGAGCCCATCGGATGGTTGTTGGGACCCCATCAGGGGCAGAGACAGGACAATGATTGGTCGAGCCTTTACACAAGAGAATAAGGAGAATGTTTTCATCCAGGACACCTTGGCTGAGCCCAGCCTAGGGGGGTTGACCCACTGCAGGTGGAGTGTGCCCCTTTTGATGCCCCAGGATGTCATCTAGGAGCCATGACATCACCTCTAGTGTATGGCATCTTGACATAGCAGTTTTGCACATGTGACAAAGTTTGGAGGCCCAAGGAGGGCCAATGTTTTTCATCTTGTGTTGCATTTTTCCCTAAAAAGGGCCAACGTCTCCCTCAGAGGGGCTTGACGTCCTGTTCATTGCTCATTTAGGGTTTTATTTGACAGTTTAATGTAAAAACAATATGATTTTGATTATTATCCTTGTCAACTATTTTTAATGACCTAATTTTAAATTAAAGGTCATGAGATGCTATATATTGAGGATGTTTTCCCCTCATTTGGACATAACACAACAACTCACACTTGTGAGGTCTGATTTTTTGCGCCCTACTAGGGTAATTTTGTCTTCTAAGTGAGGCGCACTTGTTGATGGAAGGATTTTTTGGCATCTTTTGGCATTTCTCTTCAAGGAAGGTTTACAACCAGGGTTTGCACATGATTTATTCATGATATGTAAGTGTTTTTCTTGCAAAACTTCTTGATTGAATGGTTGTAGGTTTACATTCTTGCATTTATTTATAAAAGTGCTGATTTTGAAACCCTAGGTGACAAACACAAAAGTAGGTCCTTGTCTCATGTCCCCTTGAGAGAATTTTTTTAGCCTTTGAGGAAGAGAGATTGAGCCTAGCCTTTGCTACACTCATATTGCTCCTTCCCTTAAGCTAGCATTGATTTTTATAGATTGAATAGGGGGTGAAATCCTAGGCCTAGGTTATCTACACCTAGGTCCATCATCTTCTAGGGTTTGAAAGACTTGCCTTTGCAACACTTTCTCTTACCTCATCCTTTAGTTAAATTTATCATTTATGCTAGCCGTTTTGCCAAGTTGATCTAAGGAAGGAGGAAAGAGCACAAGGCCTTGCTTAAGCAACACTGGAGTGAGCCTCTTTCCCCTAGGGTTTTGATTCTAGGGCCCTGCATTTGCAGTACTCTAGAACCCTTCCCTCTTGTCTTTAGTCTTCATCCTTTCAAAACCTTGTGCCCTCTTCTTGTTTGACTCCATCTACCCTTAGGCACTGATCCTAGACACACAATGATGAAGTGAAGGTGTCCAAAACAAACTCTCAAAACTTTAATTCTTGAAACCCTAACTAACAAACTAACCCTAATTAAGGCTGACATCACACTTGAATAATCCATCTTGACGCAAAATTTGTCTTCTATAAGCGATTGGATGATGATCTAAAGCATTTATTGAGTAAAGTGTTGGTTGGATATATTGTTAGCTTAATCATCTTGATGGTTATTAATGAATTGATTCTTTTTCATAGCTAATTGATAAGACATTGACCTCATTGATATCTATTGTTTCACATTGCTTATTAATTGATATCAGATAGTCATATGAAGTACTAACCCACTGAATTATAGCCTACATATATTCTTTATTGTTGTCTTGTTCTGGGTAGGTGTTCTCTTTGGGCATACACTTCTTTATTGGCTGATTAGCCATACCTTTTGATCTTGGTGGTAACATGTGAGGAGGAAACTTTAACCTTGGCTTTATACCTTAGCCTCTTTAAAATCCCAGGTTTTCGGGGACGTCTCCCCTGGGTTAACCTCCCTAAATAGAAAGAACCTCCCCATTGAGGTGACATTGGGTGGGGAAGGTTCCTGTTACGCCAGTTTGGCCTCAATTCTCTAGCCATTTGACTTAGCTACAAACTGTGCGATAACAGGGCACATCCATCCTAGATCATTGCCTTGTGGGAACCCAATCATGTTGGTGCAGAAGAAAGACGAGACATGGCGACTCTACATTGATTATTGGGACCTGAATAAAATCACAATTCGAAATCAATACTCGATTCCCCGAATCGACGACCTCCTTGATCAACTCACGGGGGAAAAATACTTCAGTAAGATTGATCTGAAGTCTAGCTACCACCAGGTCTCAATAGAATAGACACATGTATGGAAGAATGCATTCAAGTCAAAATAAGGTCTTTTTGAATGGTTGGTCATGCCCTTTGGTTTGACAAATGCTCCAACAACTTTTATGAGGATGATGGAAAATGTCCTACGACCTTTCACCAATAATTTTGTAGTGGTGTATCTGGATGACATCCTCATCTATAGCAAGACTTGGGTATAACACTTGCAACATATTCAACAAGTTCTGCACACCCTGCGATAACATAAACTATATGAAAACTTGGAAAAATGCACCTTCGGCATGGACAGGGTCCATTACTCATGCTACATCATTGATCAACATGGTGTGCATTTGGTTCCAACCAATATATAGGTTATCCATGACTGGCTAGCCCCAACCACACTCATTGATCATTAGAGCTTCTTGGGCCTTGCCAATTTCTATCGCGAGTTCGTGTTGGGATTCTCTCATATTGCATGGGCCCTTAACCAAGTAACTAGGGGTGGAGTTCAGGACAAATTTGTGTTGGGCATGTCCCAAAAACAAGCCTTCGATGACTTGAAGAAGAGCTTGTGCTCATCCCCATTACTTTCATTACTAGACCTACAACATCCCTTTGAGATCGAGACAGATGCTTCAGACTATGTTGTGGGCATCTTTCTCACTCAACATGACCACCCCGTGGCATATCATAGTGAAACACTATCAAATGTTGTTCGTAAGTACCCTACTTAAGACAAAGAAATGTACTCCATTGTGCAAGCCTATTGCTAGTGGAAACATTACATTCTTCTGAAGGAGACATTCATCCACACTGATCACAAGCCACTATAGTTCATGCAGACCCAAGGAAAATTGTAGAATGACTGCCATCAAAAGTGGCCAACATACTTACAACAGTTCCACCTTAACATCAAATATAAAACAAGAAGTACCAACTAAGTTGTTGACTGCCTCAACCCACCTCCAGTTGTGGCACTCACCATGATGCTAGAATATTGTGTCCAAGAGACCTTCGAATGGCCCCACCTCTACGAGACAGACCCTGACTTCTCCACCACCTGCCAAATGTTGGGAGATAACTCAGTTGTCGCTAATTTGCATGTTTAGGAAGAGTTGTTGTGTCGTCTAGGCCATCTTTGCATTCCATCAAGTGAGCATGTGAAGTTGATTTGGGAATCTCACTACAATCAGGTGGCAGGACACTTTGGCGTCGAAAAGATAGTGGCAGTGTTGCAGAAACATTTCTACTAGCCAAAACTTCGACAAGATGTCGAAAATTATATCAGGTCCTGCAATGCCTGTGCTATTGCCAAACTGACCACTAAGAAACAACACCTGTACACCCCTATTCCTATTCCTAACAGGCTGTGGGAATCCATCTCAATGGACTACATGTCGGGCCTCCTGTCCATAAAAAGGGGAAATGATTGTGTTTTTGTGGTTGTTGATCGCTTTTCCAAGATGGTGATTCTAGCTGTCTGCAAGAAGAACATCACAACAAAAGCCACTGTCAAGATCTTATTTGAATGAGTATCGGTACATTTTGGGATCCCATAAACCATTATCTCATACCATGATAGTTGGTTCCTCAGCTCATTCTGGTTGGGCCTCTGGTCACTGCTGGATACCAAGCTCCCCAAATCCACTGACTTCCACCCCCAGAAAGATGGCCAAATTGAGGTCGTCAATCTTATGGTCGTACATATCCTGCGCATGTACAATTCAAAACACCCTCACACATGGGATGATATTTTTCCCTATGTCCAACACAGCTACAAATGATCCCTACATAGCTCAACTATTCAAAACCCCTATCAGGTGGGGTTGGGATTCCAACCATTGGGCCCCATGGATGTTGCACTACCCTTGGAAATCATCTTGGTCGACTCATCCCCTACTCCACGAGAAGCTGACAAATCCAAAAACACATCCACCAACAAGTTCAAGATATTCTATAGACTTCTAATGCCAAATACAAGAAGCACCATGATCAACATCGGGTGCCACATAAGTTTTAGGTTGGCGACAAAGTTTGGTTGCATTTGCAAAAAGAATGCCTTACATCGCCCCATCGGAAGATTTGCCCACTTTGTTGTGGGTCATACACCATCACCAAGGCTTTGGGTTAAAATGATTTTGAGCTCAACATTCCCCCCTTCCTTCTTTTGCATCTAGTCTTCAACGTGGCTCTCCTTCGGCCATATTTCCCACCATTATTGGAAACCTCAGAGATAACAGAGAAGTTGACACCAACAGAGCTCAACCCTGATTGCATAAACCAGGAATCAAGTGATCAGATTGTGGACACACAGATCAAGGGCACTTGACAACAAAGGATCCAACTTTATCGAGTCGTTAAAGCAGGGCAACTCCTGCACTAAGGCAAGTGGCTCACCCGCGGCCAAATTCAACATAAATTTCCTCATATGATGGGGGAACTCAATGCAATGGAGGCCATTGATTCCTAAGGAGGGAGGATTGATCCAGGTGTATATTGGTGGCCACCCACCTATTCCACTAGCTTGAAAAACAGTTTTCCACCTTGGCAGTTTTTCGAGAGTTTTTCAGGTTCCAAACTTTCGGGGTCGTTTTGAGGCCATAAATGACATTTTTTGGGGATTTGGGGCCTAAGGGAATAATAGATTCACCTACTTGGGCCAGTCAAAAAATTTTCTTCTCGGTTAGACCTTTCCAACGGGATATTGTGCGCCTAAAACGGAAATCATATGCAAAAGTTACGACCCCGAGAAGTTGATGTACTAACTTACCCAAACAGGGCCCACATGAATTTTAGCGCTTCATCTCCTAGGGTTAGGTTTTTGGATGTCTAGGGTTTTTGACATTACTTTTTATTGTAAAATGCCTTCAAAGCCTTATTGTAACCATCTTCTTGTGAATGAGCGTACCTGTGACATCTCTTCTCAGAGATAAGATGCCACCATTCCAACAAACTTGTTTTTCGTTTCATTTTATAGTTCAACTTATTTCCTTATTGAATGGAAAACCAATTTTACCGTATCTCTATTATTTTGTGTTAAGAATCTTTTTATAATCTATATTCATTTCGTTCTGCTCAAAAAATCCAGATATATTGCTATGGGAGGTTGTGTGGTGCAGGAGGAAATCCCTCCACAGAAACAAGATGACTTCATGCAAGGAGCAACCCCCATTTTCAATGGATCGCACAATAAAGCCACTGGGATTGATTGGGATGATTTTTGGGACGAGGACGAGACCCATGTGAAGTAGCATATGGGTAAGCTAGACCATCCAGCCTTGGCACACCATGATTTGCCCAATCCTCCCAGGATTACGAAGGACCATTTAAATATGATCATTGAGATGAGAAGAGACATGGATAACCAACTTCACATCCAACACACCCTCAACAGATATCTGGATATGTTGTTTGATTCCCTTTCAAGAGAGCCTGTTCTGGTTTCCATACATGTGGCAGGTTTCGATGTATGTTTGGACATTTCTTTCTTTTTTGGCATTTTAGGGTAATATAAACTCTTTTTTATTTACAAAAAAAAATAAAAATTGAGGCTTAGGAGCATTGGTCATTGATCCTAATAAAGTGATTGGAAGTTTTATGTATGTCATGTGTTCATTCTATTGACTATGTTTTGAATTAATTTTCTACTATGTGGGTTGTTGTGATTTTTTTACGTGATTTTGATTTGTTGGAGGGTTATGTACCTACCTGCATCATCATGAGTCGTGCAAAATTGCATAAATTTGTGCAAGGCATGGGTGTTGTTCATAAAATTTTGAATCTCTATATAAACACTATAAATCCATCATCTTTCTTGTGCTAGTATAAATTTACAATATTATATTTTCTTCCTCTTTGATACTTAATTATGATGTTACATTGTTGCAAATAAGTTTTATGCTTCATATGGCATGCATTCTCTCTCTTTCTTTGTTCCTAGAAAATATTGAGAGGCTTATGGTTTTGTGAATAGATGTATATTTTTTAAGAAGATATATCAATAATGAATCACTTATTGATCCAATGTATTCATCTTATGATCATAATTGAGTAATTTAGAACAACACCTTATAATATCTCAAAGAGGAATGAAAAGGGTTTTCGTTGGTGCATCAAAATTGCACCCATTTCATTTCTAGAAGCATCCATTTCAATATCAAAGGGGTTTTTAATGTAAGTCAAGGATATGAAAAAAAAATCATGGATGCTTAATCCTTTTGAATGCTCTCTACTACACATGTTCTCAACTAAAATAGGCTCAATCATAGTTCAATGCATTAAGAAGGTGTACAATGTGGAAAAAGTTAGAAAAACAAATCTTGGATAGTTCACCATTTCATTGAAACTTCATAAGGCATGGATGTTCGTTTGTGGTGGTGTAGCACCCCCACTACTAAACTCAAAAACTTAAACGAATACTTGTTCAACTAAATGCATTCCTAATTGACAAACATTCTCATACATCTAACAACATTTTTAAAAACATGAATGCATCCAATTATACATACATGAAACAACATATAAATACTGAAGAACTTAGAGTAAAATGCATAACAAATTGAACCCATAATTAGAAATAGAGGTTAGAGAAAAAAAAACACTTTCTTTGTAAGAAAATATGCAACCAACCACAGAGGAAAAATGTTACACCCAACTGTAGACTTGTTGCTTCAAATCTCAATAACAAGTCACCCTCGAGTTGGGGCTATGAATCCAAAGGAAATGATGTCTCCTAAGAGTGTCTACTATCCACTCTCAGCCCAAAATAACCTACACCAAGCTAATTTCCTACAACCATCCCAATGCACCAGCTCTCTTTCCCCTCAACCTGCACAAGTTAAGCAATGTGATCCCATTCTCTACCACATAGTTCCTCAGGATAACCCACTTCTCTACACAGATCCAAAACAAGTTAGAAATCAAATATCTCATGTTGAGGACTCAAGGGATGCCAATTGCAACATTAAAAGGTCACCCCATAAATCTCATTGGATATTGCATAGAAATATCACTCTACAGGCCTAACAAGCTACATATTACATCATTGGGCTTGCGATCATACATCATATTTAATTATACATAGCTAAAGTGGGGATGTTACAGGTGGCTAGCTAATAATGCATGAAATTGTTTCCAAATCAATGCTTAGTCCATCTCGTTCACATGGAATCCAAGATACACAAGTTCTAGTTTCATGAACATATACTTGTGTATGTTTGAAAACATTTGAACATATGCTTTTTACCAAGTGCTCCACTGTGGTTTTGTTTCCTTCGCCTCATTGTTCACCTTTATCTTCTACTTCTTGTTCCTTGTGGTGTTTACCCTATGCTTCCTTTATTGTTTGGTCTTGTTTCCTTTTGTATTGTCTTGGAAACCATATCTTTTTGTTAGGTGTAAGGATGAAAACTTGCAAATATTCAATAGTACTTGTATCATGAAAGTGGGAAACCCAAAATTCATTCAAGTTCTCCTCACTTCTTCCTTGTGAACTAACATGCTTTCCAATTTGGACTTGCACATCATCTAAAAAAGGTTTAGTGGTGACCAATTCCTCTCCTTTTTTTCATTTTTGTTGTGTTTTTACTAAGCAATCCCTCGTGGTTTCATTTCCTCCACCTCGATGTGCAACTTCATCTTCCTCTTCTCATTTTTCATGGTGTTTTCCTTGTGTTTTATTTAGTAATTGGTCTTCTTTCCTGATGTTGTGTCTTGGCAACTACATATTTTTAGTGTGTATATTACATGCCACTCATCTCATGGAAGTAGGAGACCCAAAAATCATTAAAGGTCTCCTCACTTCTTCATTGTGAATAGGCATGCTTGCTAATTTGGGCTTGTAATTCATCTCATAAATGTCAAGTGTTGACCAAGACGTTTCCTTATTTTTCAATTTTGTTTTCTTTGTACCAAGCTCTCGCTTTTGGTTGTGTTCCCCTCATCTCATTGTTCCCCTTCGACTTCCTCTTCTCATTCCGCAATGTGTTTTTCTTTTGTTTTGTTTAGTGTTTGGTATTATTTCCATATGGCATGTCTCAACAACCCCATGTTTTTGATAGGTGTAAGGATGGTGGCTCAAAAATATTCCATACCACAGGCCACATGTCTCATGGAAGTTGGAAACCATAAATTTGTTCAATGTCTCCTAATTAGTTCCTCCTTGTGCATGAATGGACTTTCCAAGTTGGGCTTGCAAGTCATCTTAAAAGAATTAAGTGGTGACCAAGACCTCTCCTTATTTTTATTTTTATTTTCTTTTTACCAATCACTCCCTCATGGTTTTGTTTCCTCCACCTCATTGCTCTCCTTTGTTTTCTAATTTTTTATGGTGTTTTCCTATGGTTTGTTTAGTGTTTGGTCTTCTTTCCTAGTAAATTGTCTCAACAATCACATCTTTTTTGGTAGGTGTAAGGATGGAGGCTTGCAAATATTCCATGCCACTCATCTCATGGAAGAGGGAAACCCCAGCTCCATTTAAGGTCTCCTTAATTCTTCCTTATGCATGAGTGAGGTTGTAAATTTGGCCCTACAAGTCATCTAAAAAAACTTAAGTGGTGATCATTTCCTCTCCTTATTTGTCATTTTTGTTTTGTTTTTCCCAAGTGGCCCCATTTGGTTTTGGTGCCTCTAAGTGTGTCTTCCTCTTCTCATTCCACATGATGTTTTCTTTATGTTTCATTTAGTGTTTGGTCTTATTTTTGTGTGGATTGTCTTGGCAACTACATTTTTTTGGTAGATGTGAGGATGATGACTTGAAAATATTCCATGCCACTTGTCTCATGGAAGTGGGAAACCACAAATTTGTTCAAGGTCTCCTCACTTATTCCTTGTGCACAAGTGGGCTTGCAATCTATCTTAGAAAGGTTAAGTGTTGACCAATACCTCCTCTTATTTGTCATGTTTGTGGAACAAAACCTTGACTTTATTTATTGTTAATGTATTTCATAATAGTTTTCCATAATAGATGTCGATTTTAAATTTGTGTCAATCCATGTTATGTCAAGCCATACATTCAAACTCCAAATACGGGGCAGATTTTTTTCATCATTTAATGCAGGATAGTGGTTTTCAATACCAAAAGAAAAGCACCAGTACACGAGTACATCTAATATGGAAAGCACCAAAAGCTGCGATGTGAAACCAATGTAAAACCTTGTCAGTGATGTCAACCCAGCTGGCACAAGCATAATTACATTCAGAATAATTATATTTATGAGAATAGATTCTTCTATACTATGTATTTATTGAGTTAAAGGAAACATTTTTTTTAAATATGTAAAAGATCACAAATAGATTTGAGTCTGGTACTATATACATATAGCTATTTTGAATCAGGCAAGTAGATTAATTTGAATGGTTTAATGCATTGAATATTCTCTAAAAAAA
>SNQJ01S0025834.1:49190-69383 GCA_010110895.2 Picea sitchensis
ATTTATAAACTTAAATTTAAATAACATTAGTTGACCGGCACTTATTTGTAAAATATATTTTTGAAAATAATAAAAATGTATTGAAATATGATTACAATAATTTGTAAAATATATTTTTATATTTTATTTTAATAATTTATTCTTTTATTAAAAATATTACTTTTGTATCATTGTTTTATTCATTTTTATTATATAATTTGTGCTTAGCCTTTGAAGCTTTATAAACTCAAGAACCAAATCCATATAATTTGAGCTTTGCTCCTGTTTTGTAAATATCAATATAATTTTACAACTAATTTTTCTATTAGTTATATGTTCTTAACATATTAATTTTATTTTTTAGAGTAATAATTTTTATTTTGAAAATAACACTTGATATTCCCTTTTTGATGGTTAACTTAATCTTGTAGAAAAATGNGTTGTAATTAAACATGGTAAAAATATATAGGAATTATAAGCATGAGCATAGTTACACCATGATCCAAGTTCCATATTGCATGATTGAATAAAGCTTATAAGGGTTTTCTCCTATTTTTAATCCACCCAGATCATCAAAAATTTAATCAAAGTTCTAGATTCTCGTAATCAATGGAAGGTTTGCTACAATATTATATGGGTCCCCCATTTATTTGACTATTAATGCCTTCTCCCATCTAAGATTTAAAAAAAAATCTTAAAAAACTAAAAGCAGAGATTAACTATGTCCATGGTTAAGCCATTCGCAATGGCTCAAGTATGTTAATGGTTCATGGATCAGTGGTGTATTCACCCATATACATTCAATGGTGAAATAACTACTTGAACCATGGGTTGATCCTCATATTCAATTACAATCCAACGTCTTGTAGGTATCTAGGGAAGGTTGATGGTATTTCTTTAGGTATTGTATGTTATTTCTCTTTATCTCTATGTTGCTCATAAATCTAGTTAACACTCATGGTCAATTATACTCCAATGACTTACAAGAATTTGGGGAATTTTCATGCTATTTCTTTAGGTAATGTATATTGTTGCTCCTTGCTCTCTCCATTGTTCATTTCTTTTGTACTTCTCATAATGTTCATTAATCCTCACAATCAATTGCAATCTAATGGTTTGTAGGCATCTCAGGAATAATATAATTGGTTTGGGCATTCTATGGTATTGTTTTCTCCCTATTTCATTGCATTATTTAAACAAGGATGTCCTCATCTATTGAGAGATGCAAACTTGAATGGTTCATATTCAAGTGGATGGACATTTCAATCAATTTCTAAACCCATGTTTTCTTTTCTTCTTCTCATTTGATTTCTAGGGATGAGTAAACTCTTCTTCTACTTGACAGGAGACTCAAAAACCCTCAACCATAGTTTGAAGCTAAAATATACAATGTTTCGATTATTGACCTCATCAAACATCATTTTAATTATGTAACACCCTATTTTCCCCCATGGCAGTAATTATGTTAACAATTCATGCAATGTGATTATGAAGCATGTAATTGTGTTTATAATTAATGAAATACATTAAACAATTGATTGAGAAGGAAAAATTCTTAAGTACTGGCCATGATAACACAAGTGGGACTGGTGAGGTGGAATCGAGAAGTTTCAATGCATAAAATAGAAAGTTTTCTCAACATTCCAGCTAATGTACTTGAACTACATGGAGCCATGTGATCAGATATGGATATTAGGATTGAGTGGTTGAGAAGTTATAACTACCAAAAGATTTTGTACTTGGAGGGATGAAGGGTCAACTGAAACCTAGATAAAAGGACACACATTTATTTTCCTTTCAAATTCAAGATCTTAACTAGAGGGTTGTGTCTAACAATGGACCATGGGAATTTCGAGGATAGGCAAAAAAAGAGAACATAGGTTGAAAACATCATGTAGAATGGGAGAGAGAACAAGGATCAATAGAAGAATAGATGAGAGGAGAAAATAAACAAAGGGAACGTGCGAGGGAGAAGCTTCAATAGCCTGAGAAGAAGGAGATAACCAGTGCACAAATTCCCAATAGACGGATCCTCACAAATATCCATTGTGAGAAGACAGAGTTGTAGACTCACAAACATATGGTGCGGTGAGTTGGGAGATTCAAGTGCACAACCCTAAGGGAAGGAGAAATTGGGAAGTTTTCCTTGAGGAAAATAGGAAAATTGCAGGTGAATGCACAACGTTGGTGGAATTTAATTCTATTTATTTGATATTTTTACCCCATATTTTAATAAATTGTGCAGGTATCTGTAATATTTTTTCTTAGTATTGTTGTTTTTAGAAATTTCTATCACAATTAACATGTCACATATCATGAAAGGGAAGTGTGGCGTGTACTAGTCTCTAAATAAAAAAATACACAATAACCCTATTCTAAATAACCATAGTCATGGTTGGAAAATCAACTTTAATAACCATACCATAGAAGTGCACATAGGAAAGCCTTGCATATTTCATTGAAATTCTCATAAGATATACAAAAGCTGAAAATGAGATATTTTGTTTATTATTTAATATTTAAAATGCAAATGTTTTCCTCAAATCAATAGAGGTGAAAATGTGATATTTTATTTATTGATTAATATTTAGAATGCAAATATTTCCCCAAAATCAATAAAGGATATGACCAAGATCTAACAACTATGTTTTCTCTACAACTTAGAATAGTGATTGTCTAGATTAGACATCTCCAACTCTTAGAACTTGTTCCAAAAGCTTTTTGAAAATTGCAAAAACTTAAAAACTATTTCATATCTCAAGGATTTGATGTGGATTTCTCTTAATCTATAATAAATTTAAAACTAAAATGAATTTACTAGATAGTACATCATTTCATACCTTCCTCTAATATATGCACATATTCTATCTCCAGTTGAAAATAAAACATATTTCAATGATAACATCTAATATAACTAAGTAACATAACATGTATGTCTCATATATAGGATTAACATAACATTTTCTATTAGACTTGAAAATAAAACATATTTGAATGATAACATAATATAACTAAATAACATAACATAACATGTACATCTCATATATAAGATTAACATAACATTTTTCATTACACTTGAAAATAAAACATATTTCAATGATAACATCTAATATAACCAAATAACATAACATGTACATATCATATAGGATTACCATAACATTTTCCATTGGACTTTTCCTTCAAGTTTGCTAACGTCATTGTAATTCACAATACCTAATGTACATCTCATATAGGATTAACATACCATTTTCCATTGGACTTTTCCTTCAAGTTTGCTAATGTCATTGTAAGTTCACAATACCTAAGTTCATAATACCCCTCAAATCCTTCAATCACTATTACTTATTGATTCTTCAATCATTCTTAGTCTCTTATAGTGCTTGCTTCAAGGTTGGCAGATATGTCGTGCAATCAACGAGGGGCCATAAGATGGGAAGCATAGCTCCCTGATTATAGGAGCAAATGAGTTATGTTTCACAAAATATATGCCGCTAGTCCCCAAAACATTAAGTGGCCCATCAAAATGAGCAGCTCATATTGATAGACTTAAAAGTGTGACTACAACGGCCACTACAAAGAGACAAATTACAACAATCACAAAAATTATGCTACATATTTAAATAAAGTTTTCCATGTTAAAACATTGAAAGTTTGTATGCTACAACTCTAACTGCCCTATACAACTATAACTGCATACAATCTTAATGAGCCCTTAAAAAGGTTAGATGTCACACGTAGTTTCCGATCTCCATGTCCCAGAAAAATCGTTGTCAAATAACATGCCAGGGATTATAAAATCTTTGTTCTTATAATTGTGCAGTTGGCTCGCATTCCACGCATGCTCGTACAAACCCATGACTGGGCTTATTAACATCTGGTAGTTCTCAAAGTCATCCTCGAACTACCAATTTTCACCAAGATATTTAAGATTCAGGTTCTCCGACAAAGTCGTGGATGTTTCCTTCTAAGATAGACAGACTTCGTCCTTCAAGTCCAGAGTGGGGCTCAGAGGAATTTTGAGCTCGTCGTCTGAAGAATTCAAGAGATAAGAAAGATCAAACCACACGTCTGAATCTAGGGTTTGACCTTCATGGTCTCTATAAATATCGGACGCCACCGCATTATCCACAAATATGGAGGGTAGAATAAAACTAGAACATGTGGCAGCAATTTCTTCCTCCAGATTTCTCATGATTCTGCTTACGAGCTATTCAATGGCACTGTATTCGTCTTCTTCTTCATCTTCTATGGTTTTGTCTAATTATAGTAGATGAACAAACTGATCTGTTACTTCGCCATGGAAGCGTTTCAGCTTTGACACATCAATAGAGTTCGGAAGAGCCTTAGGCTCACGACCACATTTTCTGGGCATTTGAGAGTCCATGACTGAGAGGTGGTTTGGAGATTCGATCTATGAACACAACGGTGGTGTAAAGACGGGAGGAGAGAAGGATGATAGTTCAGCTATTGCGAAGAGATATTCTTCCTGTTGAGAAGGGTATCAGATAACAAGATATAACCACATCAACTATATAGCTACACAGAGTATCTCAACCTTTTGTGGTACAAGAAAGTCAATATGTGGGTCCTCGGAAGCCTTACAAATAAAAGTATGCGACATTTGGCGAAAATTGAAAGAGACGACTAGTACAAGGCAAGAGTGGGCTAACTCAGGAGCAATCTTTCCTCCCGATTTATTTTAGGTTACTCCGACGTTGTAGGTGACGGGCATCCATCCTATCCGCTAGTTGTCCTTTTTAAACGTCTTCTTTGCGGCATAGGTGTCCACTGTCAATCTTTCAATCAATCGTTCAGGCTAGACTTTATTGGAGTACAATTTCCACGTTACGGGTTTAGGACTGTGCATGACCATTAATTAAAATATTCTTTGGGATTTTGAACTTGTGATTTATTCCAAATATTCATATATATATATTTTTAAATTAGTTTATTTAGAAATTTTTTGTATGTATATTTTTGTATATTTTGGTGTTATTTTGGTTAAATATATTATTAATGTACTGTTAGAACAGAGTGGCTAGGGAAAGCTAATGGTTGCATGAAATATATATTTCAATTGTGCCACGTTATCTTCAAAAGTTGTGTTAGTTATCTTCAAAAGTTGTGTTAGTGACTCTGTTTCGGTATTTTCGTTTTTTTTTTCACATTGGAAGTCAGAAAGAAGTTGTAAAATAAAAGTGTTTCTTAACACCATTTTTCGTCTATTAATTTCCAATATACCACTAGAAGAGAGTGATATTTTCAGTATACCACTAGAAGAGAGTAGTTAATAAATACCACTAGAAGAGAGTAGTATTTCAAGTATACCATTAGAAGAGAATAACGCTCAACTACTTTTGACTCCATTTCCAGTTTTTCGTTTGTTTTGAAGTTGACAAGACTCCATTTCCAGTTTTTTTTGTTTTGAAGTTGAAAACAAGATAATACGATCTATTTACAAAATGTTGGGGTGATCAATCTGTGTGAGAATCCACCTCCTAAGGCACAACAAACTTTTAATTGGACCTTGTGTTTGTACTCCACCTTGGCATAGACACGTTAGATATATATACATATTTCTTAAAAAATTTAGTTGGTTTTTTCTCACTTTCAATTATAGAGAAAGAGTTCTAAACTTTAAAAGAATTCAATTGTTTTATAAAGAGTTCTAAATTTTAAAAGAATTCAATTGTTTTATAAATGTTGAAAGAGTTCTAAACTTTAAAATAATTCAAATGTTAAAAGAAAGGTTTGAAATTTAAAAGAATTTAATTGTTTTGGTTTTAAAAAAATTGAATATATTTTTTAAAAATTTATTTTTATTAAAAAAAAATTAATGGAACATTTTTATCATTATAATCATTAATGTAATAAAGATTTAGCATAAAAATATTATAATGATTTATTTTTTAAAATTTAAAATGGAATTAGTTGTAGTTGGAGGTGATACCTAAATGTGCATTTATTTATTTGGAGGTGATACTTAAATGTAGTTGGAGGTGACACTTCATTGTCATGTTTGTTCTTAAATAATTGTCTCATCAAGTTGGATCTTTAATGCCTTCAACCGTTTTCTGTACGGATCTCCAACATTTTCTTTGTTCTTCATACTTTTTGTCACCTTTATGCACACTTCATCTTCCTCTTTCTTGGTTGTGTCATTTTCCGATTCATACTTCCAACCTTCAAACTCCTTTATTTCTTTTCTATTATTTATTTATTTATTTTCTCTCTTTCTATCTATTAATACGGTATGGTACAAGTACTATGGTACACATATTGTGCACTGAGACTAGTGCGCATAATCTCATTTATCCCTATCAGTTTCAGTCGACTACCATTAACAAGTCCTTCCACAAATTCTCCATTCAGTTTCTCCAATTGAACAACACCTGCATCTGTCACAAACTTGATCACATATGGTCCTAACCAATGAATCTAGAACTTCCCTGGGTGCTGCAAAAATGTGCTTTCATAAAGTAACACTAAGTCTCATGTTTAAATTTTTATTGTTTAATGTGTCTGTCATGCCAATATTTCTCGCACACTTTCTACACTTGTTGATTGAAACCTTGGACAAATCGGTCTTCCTCAAATTTTACTAGTTCTAATAGTCTCTTCTCCATTGTACCAGAACCTGTAAACTCCTCTATTGAAAAAATGCGCAAACTCGGTATAATAAACTCCATAGGCATCATAGCTTCTTGACCATACATCCGTCTAAATGGATTATGTCCTATCAACTTATTTCTTGTAGTCCTATATGTCCATAACACTACTGGAATTCTCAAGTACCAACCATATTGACTTACATTGCAAACCTTTCTAATGCATGTTCTAGGATCTTATTGAATTCTTCTACTATGCCATTTTCCTGAGTGTGATACGGGGTGCTCCTTTGATGATGGATTTGAAACTCCTCTGTCAATGCTGAAATAGTCCTATTAAGAAAGTGAGTTACCTGATTACTCATAAGTATTCTAGGACATCCAAACGTCATCACCACATTCTCAAACAAAAATTGTCCAACTATATTTGTGTTGCAGTCTTTGATTGGTTTTGCCTCGTCCCATCTATAGTTAAGTAGTATGTCGCAGTAATGATGTACCTAGCTCCCAATATATTAGTTGGTGGATTAATCGACCCTACAAAATCCATTGACCATTTATCAAACGCTTAGTTTCACTTGTGGTACTAAGAGAATTTTATCTCTCCTGGAAGGCTTCCCAAGTCTCTAAAAAACTTCACAACTCTCATAGAATTACTTAGCATCTTTATGCAGGGTAGGACACCATAGTCCTACACACATTTTTTTTTGTGTTGCTTCCTTTCTGGCATAGTGACCTCCTGCAACCCCTTCATGCACCTCTAAAAAGATCATATGCCTTTCATGTTGTAATACACAATGTCACATAATACCATTTGCGCCTAACTTGTATAAATTTACTGCTATCAATTGGTAGTCTATTGCCTTCACTACAAGTTGCTTATTCTATGCCACTATAAATTCTGGAGGGGCTACTCCCTTATTCAAGAACTGAACTATGTCTAAAAAATAGTCATCCACCATTTGTACTAAAAATAAATGTGTGTTTGGTAATTTATCATCCAAGTTTCTTGCATGTTCTCGTGATAGTATGAGCGATAAATGATTTGGTCTTGAGTTAAACTTTCTTGGTTTCATGATCACCTCCAAGTCATATTCCTGGAAACGTAGTAGCCATATACATACACCCCCCCCCAATACTGGCTTGTTAACTAGGTATCTCAGTGCATAATGGTCTGTATACATCTTAAAATGAGATCCTAAAAGATAGTGTCTAGACTTTGTAAGACATACACCATGGCCAAACCTTCTCGTTCTATCGTAGTATAGTTCTCTTTTTTAGAGGATAACTTCCTACTTGCAAATGAAATAGGATGGTCTAACTCTCCTTCACCTAGTTGTGCCAAAACTGCTCCTAATGCTATAGATGATGCATCCACATCAACATGAAATTCCTTGCTCCAGTCAAGAAAAACTAGAATTGGTGCAGTGACCATCTTCTATTTCAATGTATCTAGACTCTTTTGACATTCGTCATTACACTAATACTTCACTTCCTTCTTTAGTAACTTCTACATAGGGGATGTGATCTGCGCATATCCTTTGATGAATTTTCTATAGTATCCTGTATGACCCAATTTGGATTTCAATTGTCGCACTGAAGTTGGTGGTGGCAAGTTAACAATCACCGCTATCTTTACAGGGTCAAATGATAATCCCTTGAAGTTCCTGGTCAAATATTCCCAATCTCTTGTCCCTGTACACACTTATATTTCTATGTAACAATTCTTCGGAGTATTGTCCAGAGTATGCACAAATAAATGTGTCCATTCTTGATGAGGTATTGATTTCCACGTCATGGTACACTTTGTAATATGGTCTACTGGGAAATTTAATCCATTATACTTCACCATGATGCTTTCATTCTTTGTTCTGAATCTGACTTGTAATAACGTTTTCCACTAGTGCCAATTTCTTATTCCATCTTTTTGCATAGCCCACCATCTCCCAAAATTCCCAACTAACTTTCGCCTCTTGCACGCTAACTCCTTAAAATGGGCTAAATACCTTCCATGCACATTGTTCCTTTGTTTATTTGTCGCACGACCCGCTCTTGCACTATTTCAAAAACTTACCCAATAATTCCAACTCCAATATGTACACATTAAATTTTAAAACCAAAACGTGATTTTAGACCCTATGCCTTTAACCAAAACCACTAGACATAGAAATTCCTATGCAAACAGTGACTTTGTATTGTGATTAGTGCATTCTCATATTTTAGATTTGATTCTTGGAATTTGTATATGTTGTAGAGGACACATTCCTCCATATTTTTATGAAATAACATAAAAAGTATATAGTTTAAGTGGCACACACAAGCCTTGTATAATTCATAGACGATGCACAAAATTTCCTAGAAGTAGGGCTTTAGTATTTTACCTTACATGTAGTCAATATTTGGAATCAAAGCCAAAAACTTTTGAAGGATGTAGAGGAGATATTACTCTACCCTCAAAATTTTCATATAAAGTTTTTGAGTTTAAGTAGGTCAACAAATTCAAACAAAAAGCATGGCGAAAGTAGTCCAAAATTTTCCACATGCACATATTTTCGAATTTGACTTTGAATATTCAAATTTTGAACTATGGATTATACCTATAAGGTTAAGAGACAATAATTATCTTATAAAATTCAAATTATCCAATTTTTTGAGCTACCCAATGAAAAGAAAGGTATTTGGAACTGAACAATCACATACTCTAGCATAAATATTTAAAGACTTGATGTAATTGGTGTGTTTTGTCTCTCATATATTATCCTATAGAGTGAGCCTATGTAGAATCTAGGGACCTTTATGGTACTATTAATATACCTTCACTTCTCCATTGTTTTGGTTTTATATAGTTGTCTATAGGGTTGTTGATCCATTAACCTGTAGATAGTATGTATGAATGTAATGAGGCTTAGGAGCACCCCCATATGGGGTGACACCTACCGAGCACATGATACATGGAACTCTAGAAATGAGTGCAGTTAAATCCCCTCACTGCCATCCCCCCCCTACGTCAATCCACTATGCCTAACATGCAATCGGGCATGGAGTTAGTGCACTGGGACAGTCAGGGGAGTTTAATGGTGCACAAGGCTTGGCCCTATGGAGCTGGTACGATGCAGCAAGGAAACATCACCTCAGGAGTCATGGAACCCAAAAATGTCATCTCTCTCATCATCACATAAGTAATCTCTTGGTGAGGTTCTTATCTCTTGTGTTTTCATTTGGCTCTGCATTTTCCACCTGAAATATTTGTCCAAGTGAGTCGAATCTTTGTCAATTGTCTTTCCCCCATGTCCAAATTCTCCTTCAGTTCCTCTCCCATTAGTGTCGAAGCCATGTCTCGAGAGAGAGGCAATCCAAAATGCATTTTGACCTACTACAATATGGTAGGTCGGCATCGACGCACATGTCTACTCTCTCCTTCTCCCAATCCTAGTAGAAACTCTATCTACCATCCTTATTCCAACCAAAGTTGGTGTGATGAAGCCCAACCTATACCCCAATTGCCTGACCCTAAGATAAATTATTGTGGTTGTATAGTGGAGGTGGAGATTCCTCCTAATTGGGAGGAGGACATCATAGAGAAGACAACACAAACCAACACCTCCCTCCCTTTGAATTATCTTGATATTTCTATGGGAGGTTTTGTGGTGGAGGCGGAAATCCCTCCATAGAAGAAAGATGACTTCATGCAAGGAGAAGCCCCCATTTTCAGTGGATCGCACAAAATCCATCGGGATTGATTGGGATGATTATTGGGCCGAGGAGGAGACCCATCTAAAGTAGCATATGGGTGATCTAGACCATCCAACCTTTGCACTCCATGATTTTTCCAATCCCCGCAAGCTTATGAAGAACCAAAATATGATCTTTGAGATGATAAGAGACATGGCTGACTAGATTCACATAAAACATGCCCTCAATAGACGTCTGGATATGTTGTTTGATTCCTTGTCAAGTGAGCCTACGAAGAGTCGTTTCCCAACCTGTTGCCAGTCATTTTCTTTCACCGTCCGCCATGATGGAAGTCCAAGTTCTCCTCAAATTTAGTTTCTTTACTACTATGTTATAAGTCTCAGCTAGGATGCATCCACAGTCAAATTTTGTTGTATACAGACTCTTGTATACTGGCTTGCCTATGAACATAATAGGCCACTTGTTCTGGTTTCCATACATGTGGCATTACATGTTGCGGGTTTTGATGTATGTTTGGACATGTCTTTCTTTTTTGGCATTTTCATGTAATATAAACTCTTTTTTATTTACAAAAACAAAATGAGGCTTCAGAGCATTGGTCCTAATAAAGTGATTGGAAGTTTTATGTATGTCGTGTTTTCATTCTATTGACTATGTTTTGAATTAATTTGTTACTATGTGGGTTTTAGTGATTTTTTTATGTGATTTTGATTTGTCGGAGGGTTATGTACCCACCTGCATCATCATGAGTTGTGCAATATTGCATAAATTTGTGCAAGGCATGGACGTTGTTCATAAATTTTTGAAGCTCTATATAAACACTATAAATCCATCATCTTTCTTGTTGTAGTATAAATCTAAAATATTATATTTTCTTCCTATTTGATACTTAATTATGATGTTACATTGTTTCAAATAAGTTTTATGCTTCATATGGAATGCATTCTCTCTTTTTCTTTGTGCCTAGAAAATATTGAGAGGCTTATGGTTTTGTGAAAATATGTATATTTTTAACGAAGATATACCAACAATGAATCACTTCTTGATCCAATGTATTCATCTTATGATCATAATTGAGTAATTTAGAGCAACACCTGATAATATCTCAAAGAGCTATGAAAAGGGTTTTTGTTGGTGCATCAAAATTGCACCCATTTCATTTCTAGAAGCATCCATTTCAATATCAAAGGATTTTTTAATGTAAGTCAAGGATATGAAAAAAAAATCATGGACACTTAATCCTTTTCAATTCTCTCTACTACACATGTTCTCAACTAAAATAGGCTCAATCATAGTTCAATGCATTAAGAAGGTGTACAATGTGGAAAAAGTTGGAAAAAATAAATCCTGGATAGTTCACCATTTCATTGAAACTTCATAAGGAATACATGTTCTTTGGTGGTGGTGTAGCACTCCCACTACTAAACTCAACAATTTAAAGTGATACTTGTTAAACTAAATGCATTCATAATTGACAAAAATTCCCATGCATATAACAACATTTAAAAAAACATGAATGCATCCAGTTATACATACATGAAACAACATATAAATACTCAAGAACTTAGAGTAAAATGCACAACAATTTGAACCCATAATTAGAAATAGAGGATAGAAAAAAAATTTACTTTCTTTGTAAGAAAATGTCCAACCAGATGCGGAGGAAAGATGTTCCACCCAACCATAGACTTGTTGCTTCAAATATCAATAACAAGTCACCCTCGAGATGGGGCTATGAATCCAAAAGAAAGGATGTCTCCTAAGAGTATCTACTATCCACTCTCAACCCAAAATAACCCACAACAAGATAATTTCCTACAACCATCCCAATCCACCAGCTCTCTTTCCCCTCAACCTGCACAACCTAAGGAATGTGATCCCATTCTCTACCACATAGTTCCTTGGGATATCCCAGTTCTCTGCACAGATCCAAAACAAGTTAGAAATGAAATCTCTCTTCCTAAGGACTCCAGGGATGCTAATTGCAATAGTAAAAGGTCACAACATCAAGCTCACTAGATATTGCATAGAAATATCACTCTACAGGCCTAACAACCTAATTATTCATGCAATTACATCTCCAACAAGATGCCCAAAAAAACCACTATGGCTCTCTTCAAGCTCCAACATTCAACACACTCTTGTTGTCCCAAAAATTTCTTGTAAAAATTGCCTAGAATACCCATTAATATTTCTTTTTACCCATGCATATTGACTCGCACATTCCCCAATGTTGATTGTACTCAGCCCCATGCTCTCAATAACTATGTGAGATGAATTTTCACACCAACCCTCTTACATCTATTCAATGATTGGGGCTTTGATACACTCAAAAAGAAAAATATAAGGTTCATACAAAAGCAATAATTTTAGAAAGTGCATTGGGGATTAATAAACATGAATAATTCCCCCCCTATAACCCCTCTCTTTTGGAAAATTATCCCCCATGACTTTGTCTGTCTCCGTCTTGAGTCAGCGATACATTTTATTTTATTATTTTGATATATAATGCTTACATATTACATCGTTGGGCTTGCAACCATACATCGTATATAATTATACATAGCTAAAATGGGAATTAAAAATGGGGATTTTACAGGTGGCTAGCTAATAATGCATGAAATTGTTTCCAAATCAATGCTTAGTCCATATTGGTCACGTGGAGTCCATGATACACAAGTTCTAGTTTCATGAACATATACTTGTGTATGTTTGAAAACATTTGAACATATGCTTTTTACCAAGTGCTCCACTATGGATTTGTTTCCTTCGCCTCATTGTTCACCTTTCTCTTCTACTTCTTGTTCCTTATGGTGTTTACCCTATGCTTCATTTAGTGTTTGGTATTATTTCCTTTTGGCTTGTCTTGGAAACCATATATTTTTGGTAGGTGTAAGGATGAAACTTGCAAATATTCAATACCACTTGTATCATGGAAATAGGAAACCCAAAATTCATTCAAGTTCTCTTCACTTCTTCCTCTAACATGATTTCCAATTTGGACTTGCACATCGTCTCAAAAAAGTTTAGTGGTGACCAATTCCTCTCCTTATTTTTCATTTTTGTTGTGTTTTTACTAAGCACTCCCTTGTGGTTTCATTTCCTCCACATCGGTGTGGACTTTCATCTTCCTCTTATCATTTTTCATGGTGTTTTCCTTGTGTTTTATTTAGTAATTAGTATTCTTTCCTCATGGTTTGTCTTGGAAACTACATATTTTTAGTATGTATATTCCATGCCACTCATCTCATGGAAGTAGGAGACCCAAAAATCATTAAAGGTCTTCTCACTTCTTCATTGTGAATAGGCATGCTTGCTAATTTGGGCTTGTAAGTCATCTCAGAAACGTTAAGTGTTGACCAAGACCTTTCCTTATTTTTCAATTTTGTTTTCTTTGTACCAATCTCTCCCTTTTGGTTTCGTTCCCTTCATCTCAATGTTCACCTTTGTTTTCCTCTTCTCATTCCACATGGTCTTTCTCTTGTGTTTTGTTTAGTGTTATTTCTATATGGCCTGTCTCAACAACCCCATGTTTTTGGTAGGTGTAAGGATGGTGGCTCAAAAATATTCCATGCCACATGCCACTTGTCTCATGGAATTTGGAAACCCTAAATTTGTTCAATGTCTCCTAATTAGTTCCTCCTTGTGCATGCATGGACTTGCCAATTTGGGCTTGCAAGTCATCTTAAACAAAATAAGTGGTGACCAAGACCTCTCCTTATTTTTATTTTTATTTTCCTTTTACCAATCATTCCCTTGTGGTTTTGTTTCCTCCACCTCATTGCTCTCCTTTGTTTTCTAATTTTTCATGGTGTTTTCCTATGTTTTGTTTAGTGTTTGGTATTATTTCCTAGTAACTTGTCTCAACAATCACATCCTTTTTCGTAGGTGTAAGGATGGAGGATTTCCAATATTCCATGCCACTCATCTCATGGAAGAGGGAAACCCCAAATCCATTCAATGTCTCCTTACTTATTCCTTATGCATGAGTGAGGTTGTCAATTTGACCCTACAAGTCATCTAAAATTTTTTAAGTGGTGATGATTTCCTTTCCTTATTTGTCATTTTTGTTTTGTTTTTCCCAAGTGGCCCCCTTTGGTTTTGGTGCCTCTAAGTGTGTCTTCCTCTTCTCGTTGCGCATGATGTTTTCTTTATGTTTCATTTAGTGTTTGGTATTATTTCTTTGTGGATTGTCTTGGGAACTACAGTTTTTTGGTAGATGTGAGGATGATGACTTGAAAATATTCCATGCCACTTGTCTCATGGAAAGGGGAAACCAAAAATTTGTTCAAGGTATCCTCACTTACTCCTTGTGCACAAGTGGGGTTCCAATCAATCTTAGAAAGGTTAAGTGTTGACCAAGACCTGTCCTTATTTGTCATGTTTGTGGACCAAAACGTTTAATTTGTTTATTGTTTGCTCTTCTTGCCTTGTGGCTTGTCTTGAAAACCCCATTTTTTTTGTTGGTTCAAGATTATGACATTACATAATATTTAGTTTTATACTTGAGAAAGAATTGAATGAATAACAATGTATCCTATAGCCAACTTAAAGCTTTTTTAATTTTCAATAAACACTTAGCAAGATTTATAGTTTGTTTTTTTTTTTGCAAATGTCCAAGTTATTTATGAGAAATAAATTATAGCATTGTTGTGTTTCCATAGGTTTGGATTGAAAAAACTCGAGAGCCATATCCACCTCCTGTAGGAAAGTCATCCCATACTAAGGTATCATGTGTCAAGTTAAATATGCTTTTAATTTGTTATCTTGTTTTGGCTATTTTCCATGTTTCTTATTAATCTAACATATTATAAATGTGTATGTAGGTCCCATCATTATTATTTAGTTCACCATGTCCATATTTCACGATTCTATAAAGGGTTTTTTTCACTACCCATCCATACACTATGGATGCACCTATGTACCCTGTTAGCGATATTTCTTGTCTCGGGACAAGAAATAGAAACAAGACAACGAAATTCCCGAATCCCCGAGATTTAATAGGGACCGTCCATCTGGAAAGGACGCGTGGCAGGAGATCACCGTTATTGGGGAGGGTCCCGACAAGGAAGTGTCCACCGGAGGTCAAGCTCATCGAAAAATTGGGGTTCTTGGAGGCGAGTGAACCGTTGCATCAAACACTGCGATATCGTGATACACGATATCCCGACACCAAGAGTGTGGGGTCACAGAAGTCGACAGAGGACAGGTGGCAGGCTTTCACGACGGGGAAGGGACCGTTGACAGGTCAACGACCATGAGCCATCGGGGATCGGAGAATCGCGAGTCCATAAAATGCGTGCACATTGACGTCGCAAAACCCGAAACCCCGATGGAAAGCTATATGGATGTAGGCATATGGTAGCGGTCATTTGGACTAGGGCCTAGTCGGAGGGCTAGCACGGAAGGAGCCATATGGGATCGGAGATTCACTAGTCTGGAGGACTTGTGAATCGTGACATCGCAAGTGCCGAAACTCCGATAAGAGGGTAAGGCCACAGTTGTAGAAGCATGGTCATATGGGATAGGAGTTAAGCTCAGAGGGATTGCACGTGAAAGGCGCTCATCATAAGTCGGGGATTGGAGAGGTAAGGAGTTCTCGACAGCAGGAACCGCGAAACCCCGAACCTCGATACAGAATCAAGGATAACCACGGTCAGGTGTTGAAGGCCGTGAAGGGATCGGGAAGGACCTGTGGATCGGGTTGTCACAACAGTAATTCCCGAGGGAATCCAAGGAGCCAATTCGGCTCAGAAGAGGGGATTTAAAATGATCCTGAAAGCAGGAAGGCACGATGATGTCCCAGGTACCAATTCAATGCGGGTTAAATCCCAGTACCTGCTAGAGATTAATGAAGAAAAGAGAGGATGGCTCAAAACTCACATCACTTATTTATTGCAGAGTATGGGGATCCCGGCCGAAAGTCTACCCAGAAAGGTCCCCTGTACCAGTTCTCTTCAGGAAGGTCATGTCGAGTCTTCAACTCACCAGAAGAACTTGCACACGCCAATTCAACATTCAAAGGGCTCAGCTACCACCCCGGCATGAGCCATGCTGAATTAAAGAAGCGTATTACAGGGAAACAAAGGACATATTTGATTGAGGAGACGTCACCCTTTGAAAGTTGTGAGACACCTCCACTAGACGAGAAGAGGGTAGGAGTATATGTAGGCATTTTTGCCATTTTTTAATGATCGATGGTTGAGCAGAGCTCTCAACTGTAATGTTTTAACAGCTATTCTAGTTTTCAGCTTATGTATCTGTGTATGAGATTTCTTATTTTATGACAGATAGTTCTTCTTACTCCATCTTATTTTTGTCTCATGCTAAGAGAGTTCGTGATTGACTGAGTCGTGCGAATCGTTGCATTTCTATTATGATAAATGATTTATCGTGGCATTACTGTATTCTCCAGTTTTCTGTGTTTAAGTGCAAGATGATCTCGTGTTTAGATACCTTATTCTACAATCTGTTAGGAACCTGATGTTTATAATAGACCTTCGCACTCTTCTTATACAAGTTTTCCATCTGTTCACCCTTTTCTGCAGCCCACTGTCTGAATTTTACGCAAGGCCTCACTTGCTCACACATACCTGGCCTAGTTTCAGAGTTGGAACGCTATTGTTTTGAGTTTCTCGCCATTCGATCACCCATCTATGAAAAACTGTGACATAAAACTGATGGGCATCGGGCTCTGCTCCTGCAAGAAATCCAGGAGTGACTTCCGTCGCCAACATTTCTGGCACCGTTGACGGGGACGAAGTTGAATATTTTCCTCTGGATTGAACGACAACGATTAGTTGATTCTGAAGGTGCATCAGAGATCAGAACTATTGAGATTGTTACTGTGCACCTGGTGACTCCATTGTGACGACTCCACTGGAGCGAACCCACTGTTTTAATTGTGGCTTCCAGAGGCATACATACGCGGTCACATCCACAGCTGCCCTTGGCTACACCTGTAACTGATCCAGAGGAGGTTCTCAGAAAAGGAAAGGCCCCTAAAGAAGAAGCTTCTACCCCTGAAACAAGTAATCCGCTATCTCCTTTTGTAAGAACTCCTTCTCTTCCTCCTCATTTTCTTGATAGACATCCTTCACAAGTTTCCCGTTTCCTGAATTTTGGGAGTGTTCCTGCTGAGTTTTCCTCTCCTGGTCTGGGATTGGAGGGAGAAATCCTTGTCGCTCCCCTCTCCTCTGAAGTTGTACCTTGGCGTAGACCCACGACCACAGAAGATTTCCCCACTCCTGCACAAGGAGGAGCACCTTCTAACTTGAGCCCGTTTGCCTTCTCCTTGAATCCCCTCTTGTTTCCCACCCCATTCCGAGATTCATTCCTGGTAGCCCCTTCACGATCTCCTTCTCCTCTGAGTTCTCCTCTACCTAATATTCCTATGGCCGGAGCAAATCCCCCTATGACCGAAATAGAGGTCATCATAGCCGCTAGGTACACTCCCCTCGTGCTACCACAACCTCTCAATAACCTCCCAGCAGACGGGTATCTTAAACAACTGCCCAAGTTTACAGGTGAGGGGGACATAGCTGCAGAAGAGCACCTAGCATCCTTTTACACTTTCGTGGATGATAATGTTATCATGCACACAGACGTATGAATGAGAATTTTTGTCTATAGTCTCCAAGGAGAGGCTAGAAAATGGTTCAAGGCCCTGCCTCCTGGATCTATTGATGGGATCAGAGCTTTAGATAATGCCTTTTTGAGACGGTGAGGAGATAAAAAAGACTTCATGTATTACATGACGGAGTTTGGGTCGTTGAAGAGAAAGGAAGGGGAGTCTGTTTCTGACTTCTCCAAGAGATTTAATAAAATTTACAACAAAATTCCTGTTGAGATAAAGCTCTCTGAAGCCTCTGCAAAGATCACTTACTCCAGCGCCTTCGATTCTGATTTCTGCCTACTGCTAAGGGAGAGGAGAGCCGCTACGCTGGCACACATGCAAGACGTAGTCGTGGAGGTAGAATCCAACATATTGGCCGTCAACCGACTCAGGAACGTAGGTGATAGAAGTACGTCCAAGAACAGGCCTGAAGCTTCCTCATCCGGTTCCTCTCCCCCACCCCATTAGACAGATGAGACAACTAGATCAATAAAATCGCTTGCTGCCAAGATAGAAAGATGGGAATTAGAGGGGAAGCCCACATACAGAAGTCCCCAAAACCATGATAATAGAGGTTTCAGAAGACATGTTAACAATATGCCTGAGGTTTTCCCAAGGGAACAGAGGGGAAAGGACAGAGAAGATCAAAGGGTTCAAGCCCCCCTCCAAAACAACCTAGTTGATCATGAGGAGAGAGAGGAGGGAGACAAGTTCGGCCCTGAAATTCACTGTTTCGAAGAAACTCCTCCTTTTCCCCATTTGACACAGTCTGCATATGAAGAATCCATGATGAGCACTCAAATCCATGAGCTGGGTAAAGGAGAAAGGGCCAATCATGCCTCTAACAGATACAATCTCAGGTCGAGAAGGAAAGAAGAAGAATTTGACAACCCAGACCAGCCCCTCATAGAAGAGAGGCCTACTAAAAATGCAGCAGTCACAGCTAAAGAAAAGAAGACTCAGAGTGCTTCACCAACAACCAGAGAGCCTGTCACTGAGGTAAGAGAAGCTCCTAAGCCCATTCCATCCTTTAATTTTGAACACGAAATTCAAAAGATCAGGATCCCCGTTCCCCTCTCAGAGCTAGTTAAAAACGAAGATTTTAAAAGATCCCTCTCTAAGATGCTACAATTTGAATCCCCTCTGCCCCCCTCTGACTCAGTAAACCTTCAAGATGAGAAGCCAGTCGTCATCTTAGGCCCCATGGTAGAAGACATATATGACTCATCCCCCCCCCTTCTACACATCCCTGAATACACATGACAAAGTACTGCATAACTGCCTCATGGATTCGGGGGCTTCCCATAACCTTATGCCAAAAATAGTCATGGAAGAATTGGGACTGGAGGTAATAAGGAATTATCATGATTTATATTCTTTTGATTCAAGGAGAGTGCAGTGTCTAGGAGTCATCAAAGACCTGGTGGTTTCCCTGTTTCAGCTACCCATGAAAAGTGTGGTCATGGATATTGTGGTGGCCGACGTCCCCCCTTAATTTGGTATGTTGTTGTCTAGATCATGGATCAAAAAGCTTAGAGGGACACTACAGATGCATCTCACATATGCCACCATTCCGGTATTCGGAGGGGAACAAAGGAGATTATACAGAGAAGCCCAACTAGCCTATATTGTCAGCGATGAAGCAGACCCTACCAATCACCCCATCTTTGCACTTGACACCGACTTGGGGTCTAGTTTACTATAGCTTACCGATGCCCCTGAAATCTCATTACTAATTAGAAAACACCCCAGCCCTGATCACCCGAATTTCCCCCAAATCTCCTCTGTGTGGAAGATGTTTTTTGACGGAGCTTCTTCTAGCGGAGGAGCTAGCGCTGGAGTGGTTTTCATATCACCTTTTCAAGAAGTCATATCCCTGTCATACAAGTTGGAATTCGAAGTCACCAACAACGTGGCAGAGTATGAGGCTCTTGTTCTGGGTATGCGGGCCGCAAAGGAAATGGGAATTGAAGAGATAAAAATATTCAGAGATGCTTAGTTGATTATTCAATAGATAAGGAATACTTATCGTGCCCATAATCCCCGGCTCAGGAATTATCGGAATGAAGTATGGGACCTTATTGATAATTTATTCTTGGCTTTCAACATTTCTTTCATTCCGAGGAGAGAAAATACCTTGGCCGATTCTTTAGCTGTCTCAGCTAGTTTGCTCAAATTTCCTCTGCCGCCTATGATAAAAAATGATGTTGATATAAGATATAGGCCCTTGGTGCCGGAAAATTTCAAGCATTGGAAGGTGTTCGAGGATGATTCTGAACTTGAAAGGTTTCTCCAATC
>SNQJ01S0025834.1:69393-82654 GCA_010110895.2 Picea sitchensis
ACAAATGCAGAAAAAAAACACAGAAGACACACAATACAAGAGAGACACAGATTTACGTGGTTCACCCAATGTGGGCTACGTCCACCAGAGAAATTTCCAGGTCCTTCCTTTATTATTATCCAGTAAATGAAGGGATACAACCTACAACAAAACGGCTGTAACTTCCTCTTCTTTCTCTCACAGTCTCCTCTCTCAGAATACGATATTCACCATCATCCATAGCCATAATATATTTCCCTCATAAAAGAGGGTTGCCTTCTAGGGCAAAAAACCCTAACATAATCTCTACCGTTAGATCTGCGACCTTATAATGAACGGTCCAGATTTACATACTTCTGCACTCCCCCGCGTGGAAGAGTGTACATACTTCTGGGGTGTAAATACTTCATGGGGTATAAACACGGCTAAAAGAAAGGACCTCTGAATCAGGAAGATAATCAGGCTCCACAACCAACACACCACTCTACCCTACCACAACCCCTTCTTGCATCCACCATTGCATCTATTTTAGTTATATCTACAATGGTTGCATTTATAATTTTTGCAAATACATCCATCCTATCCTCCATTATTTTGTGGAAGCATGTTATCATTACTGGATGAGTTATTATCCAACATGAATGAAATTGATTTAAGATATTTTTTTTTTCTTTTTTTCCAAGTGCGAACTTTTCTTAAATGGAAAAAATTAAAAAAAAGTTTACATTTCTAGACATTTGATCTCCTCGACCCACAATATATCCAAAATTAGTATACATTTACATTGATTATAAAAGATAAATAATCATTAATATATGTCGTTAGTCCCCAAAAAAGTCACCAATAAACATGAGGAGCCCATATAGTAAACTGGCTAAACTAGCTATGGTTAAACTAGCTAGAGTTTCGTTATCATGTGACTAAGAAATGTTACGTTGTTATGAAAGAAAATACTCCAATTATTTTCATGGAATTAACTTTGATACCGTAACAACATTAATTCAATGAGTTCAATTGCATAGATGAATGTATGTGATTGTCTTATAAATATTCTAATATGAGGTTTCATAGCAATCTATTTTTTTTTTTTGTAAGTAAGATTCTATAAAAAGTCTTTCAAAAACAAAAATTACAACATCAACAGTTTAACCCAGACTGTAGTAACTGAATTGTCCCGAGGAGAAGACAATTCAACCATCCTGATAGGTCGAGAACCAATGTATCTTGATACTAGTCATAGGACAACTTCTAACCACTAAAGTAACATCGTCCCATGGGGGAAACCGATTTACTATTTCATCTAAGACTGACATAGTTTGAACTAGACAATATAAACCTTAAAGCGACAAGTGTCAAAATAGAATCTAAACATCCAACTGACCATGCAGAGAGACATTTGTGCCAATCAGGTTGTGGGCTTGTAGTGTGGCCACGCATCCCGGGAGGTGGCTTTGAGCATCAGAGTCTTGTCGGGTGTTGCTTCCTCCTCCAGATTTGTTTACGCAGCTGGTACCGGGATTCGTTGTTCATTATTGAATGCATTTGGTTCCGCATATGAGGGGTGGCACGATTCATGCAAGGCTAAGAGCATTTGAAGGAATTGTGTCCCCTTGCCATCCAAGATTTCCAGATGAAAACGAAGGTCGTCTAAATCCTTTCGCAATTTGAACACCATGCCTTGTAGAATTGCAAGGCCTTCTTGTATCTTTGTGTAGGAGACACAATCTGTGTAGGAGTGAGGTTGCACTTGTTGATTCCCATGGTTGGTGCCAAAACCTTCACTTGAATCTTGGGCACAGAAATTTTGGGTTGGGGGTGAATGGCCTAGCGAAGGTTCATGGGCCGAATTCGCAGGAGAATTGGGCAGAACGACCGGAGCTGGTTGTGAGGAAGAGGCCAAGTATGAAATTGGCCCTGGGTTGAAACCCATAGAATTTCCCAATAGATCAAACCATTCGATCCTACATGCATGGGGAGAGGAGAGGGGTGAGAGACCTCCAAGGCTATGGACATACTACGCCGAGGAGGTTAGCAAGGAGGGTGATGAACCGTGGGAGGGTCAAGGCGAGGGACGGAGAGCCAAGCACAGTCGGTTTGGCTGCCAAGTCGAGTTGCATTTGGATTTTCCTCGTTGTCTCAGCATGATTGAGGCATGGTGAGGGAAATCAAGCACAGGAAGAAAGTTAAGGAAGCCAAGGAGCAGTCGGGGAGAGCGCAAACTACTGGAGGACTTGGTCGAGTGCAAATGAAGCTACGAAGATGACTAGTGAGGTTCAAAGTGAAAAAATGCTAGTGGAAGAGGACACACACAAGCAGAGTAAAGACTGATCCATCGAGGGGATGGGAGGCTAGATTCAGATGCACTAGGAGTAATGGCGCTCTGGTTACAATAGATTTTTGTTAAATGCATGACGATGGAGGGAGGGGAGGGCATGTGCCTACCATGTGGCTGGTGCCATGTTGGTTGTTGCCTGTCCTTTCCATTTGACATCTGGATGACACTATCACCCCATCTAGGGAGATGACGATGGCTAGAGTCTTTTCGTTGCATCTATGGACGATGGGATGTGTCTAGTGGATGGAAGCTTGGCAGAGGAATTCCAATCCCTCTAATTCAATTCCAATATTGGCTAGATCATCTGTGACCATATTCGCCTTCTGTCTCACATGCAAGGGGATGAGGGCTTGATTGGGTCGGATAAGCGTTGCAAATGTTTTGAGTCCATAATAAATCCGCTAGCAAGGAGAGATTTTTTCTGGATCTTCTCTGTTCAGGATTTTCCGGAAGAGATTGTGAATCACTTGTGAATCGCCTTCCACTATTAGTTTATCAAAAAAAAATTCAAGCACCAACTGTAAACCTCTTGTGAGCCCCAATAGTTCTGCAACATTTTTAGTGGTATGTCCTAATCTTCCCGTGGTGATGAGAAGAATGCTCTCCTGATGGTTTCGAAAGACCACTCTGAAACCTGTTGCACCTAGATTTCCTCAGGAGGAGAGGATCAATGAGAGGGGTTGTCCCTGAAGAAGTGATTTTGAGGAGTGGGGGGTGAATTCTGCTTTAAAGTAAGATTCTCGTTTTTCAAGATTCTTTGTTCTTGAGGTGGACATGTGAGGTCCGCTTAAGTCCAATGTTGCAGGCTAATTGTTTCTAATATGTTGGTGCATATTCGGGTCCAACAATGTTTCCAATCTTGTTGAGTGTTCCTGAAGATTATTCGATTCCTTTCCTTCCATATTTTCCAGATGATGAAACTGGGGAGTAGCTAGGATATTCAGTTTAAAATGGTCAAATGAAAGGCCACATCTCTACACTTTTAGATGGTTTTTCTTATGATTTCTCGCTTGCGATCTGAAGTGTGCATGGTAGATGTGCATTGATCCCAAACTTGGGTGCTGAAGGGGAAGATGTTTAGAAAATGGTTCATTGATTCTGCTTCCTTCATGCACAACATGCATATGGATGGCCCAGTGAACCCCCTTTTCATGAGATTGTCCCAAGTGAGAATGCTACCATGCGCAACCAACCAAAGGAAGATGTTGGTTTTGGGACAATGCTTGAGGGACCAGATTTTGTTCAAAACTTTCCCGGAGGGGACGAGATTGAAATTTGCCTTGACAACATAAGCTTCTTTGATCTTGAACATGCCCCTTGAAGAGTGTCCCCATTGCAAATTGTCCTCTCTTGGAAGAATGGGGATTTTCCTGGCATTGGTCAGGTTGTGCCAAGGTTGTAAATCCACATGCACTTCGATGTACAGGTCCTCTCCTGTGTATTTCCATCAACACCAGGTGGCATCCGAAGGGTTGTCCTTCCAATAATCTTCCACTTTTTTCATCCCCACTTGCGTATTTGGGGTGCTGAAGGTGTCATCCCAGACCTCTTGCACCATAATAGGTAGCTGCTGCCATGAGTCATCCCAGAAGAAGGTTGTTTGACCATTATGGATTTCCCAGAAGGAATGGTTGACCACTAAGATTTGATTATGCCTCGATGTCGTCCAAATCAAGGAGCCTGGGGTGTCTCCGTTCCATCTGATGAGATTTCTATCAGCTATTTTGGGTGTATACTTTCTTCTCGACAACTTGGCCCAGAGATCTTGAGGTCTCTTCAGCCATCTCCACCAGATCTTGGCTCTCAGGACTTTGTTCATGATTGAGGGGTATTTTATTCCTAGACCCCCTTGAGCCTTAGGTTTGCAAAGTTTTTCCCAACTGATCATCGCTAGTTTTTTCCTTGTTTTTAACCCCTGCTAGAGAAAGTTCCTTTGCAGTGTTCTGACAACATTGAGAATGAAGTTTGGAGCTGCAAGGGCTGAGAATGTGTAGATTGGCAAGGCCTGCAGAACGGACTTGAGAAGGGTGAGGCAACTAGGGAGATTGCGAGCACGATAGGTCCAAGAGGAGAGACTTTTCTAAAAGGAGGTGAGGAGACTTTCCCATGAGCTATTTTTTAGGGCTTTCTCAAGGAGGGGGATACCTAGATATTTGGACAGAAGGGAGCTTCGAGTGAAACCCAAGATTTCTTCAATGTGGATTTGAATTGACAGCGGGGTGTTGAAGAAGAAGAGGATGTATTCTTTGAATGGTAGACCTGTGGAAGAAATTGGTGTTTTGATCACCCTCCTTTAGCCATTGGATGCAGGACTTTTTCCTCCATAAAATATCTTCTTGGGATTTTCTTTCCTCCAACTTTTGGCTTATTGTTGTTTCCCGATTTTTGAGATCCTTCGAGATGCCTTGATCATGGATTTGTCTTTGTACGATGCCCATTTGTTCCATTAGGTGTTTTTGGGCTTCAAAGATATTGTTGAAGGATAATAACAAGGTTTGTTTATTCCATGCCTCGAGATTATGCTTGACATATTTGAGTTTTTGATGGAATCTGTAATTCTTGGAACCATGTGGAATAGACACCTCCAACCACCAAGTGTGGGAGTTTTGTTGAAAGTATGAGTGATTGAGCCAAAGCCACTCCAACCTAAAGGGTTTTTGTCCTGGAGTGGTAGGTATGTCAAGCCAAAGTTGGATGGGATAATGATCTGATCCATGTACATCGAGAATGCACGCTTCCAGTGCTCTTCCTTCCATCATGAGAGAGTAAAAAAGAATGAAGTGGTCCAGTCGACAAGCTATCTGATGAGTGCTAGTTCTTCGATTCGTCCAGGTGAAGATGCCATTTGGAGTGTCTATGTCAATGAGGCCTAATTTGTCGATTAGGCCATGAAAGTTCCCAGACTCTGCTTCAAGTCAACGCATTCCTCCTCTTTTCTAGTCTAGATTGCATATCATAGTGAAGTCCCCTACGAGAATCTATTTGTTCCCTGCAGTTAGGAGGACTAATCCCTCCAGATTCCTTAAGAAGGTAGTTTTGTCCCTTGGTGTGGTTGGTCCGTAGATGTTTGTTATGTATCTCGGCTTGTTGGAGATGATGAGTCAGTAAGTGGCAGAGATCAACCATCTAGTTGTGAAAACATTTTCCAGGGTGACTAAGCTTGGATTCCAAAGAATAGCCAAGCCCCCTGCTACGGCCATAACATCAGTGTAAATACCTTTTCCTTACTTCCAATATCTAGGGAGAAGATTGCCCATCTCTCCAATGGCACATTTTGTTTCTTGCAACATCATTATGACTGGTTTCTCCGCTTTGATAATCTCATGTAGTAGTTTCTACTTATTATGAATGCTGAGTCCCCTTATATTCCAAGAGATGATCTTCATCATGAGGATAGGGAGGGGAGGGGGCGAAAGCCATCATATATGAGATGGGTCTGACCAGAGTTGACCATAAAGTGTCCTATTTCTTGGATGAGCTTGTGGTTTGATTTCTATCCTCTTTTCTTTTCATCTTTATGAGATTTGCATTGCTCTTTCTATGGGTTTCCTTGTGTACCCAAACCCGAGATGGATCTGGCGGTGGAGCCTATTGTGGAGTTGAGGAAGACCTTGTGGACTTTTCTCAACTGGTCTGGAGGGATTGTATACAGCTTCTGGTGCCGATAATCTTGTTCCATATGCTTTAAGTCCACTCCTGCCAGATCTTTCTCATCTAAATCCATTTTTGCATCCCCATCTTCTATCTCTGAGGGTTCTATGGCTGTGGTGTTGGAGTTGGGTGGAGGAGTGGTTTGGGCCATACCTGGGGTGCCCAAAACTTTCACTTTCTCTGGGTTTTGATGTGTTTTCTCTATAGGAGGGACCTGTGGGGCATCCATGTTCTCTAGAAGTTGTTGCAAAGCATCAAATTGGTTGTTGGAGGTCGGTTCCTTGGTGGTCAGTTTTGATACTCTTCTTCCTCCTTGTCTGCATCTCCCTGCTACTGGGATGAAGCCATCTTTGTTTTTGCTGGCTTTTGGGTTTTCATCTCTGCTTGTTGTATTGAGGGGGTATTTCCTGAAGAGTTGCCTGTGCTCATGATATTTTCTACATCTAAATGATATGTGTTCATAGTCAATGGTTTGCAACGAGTCCTCATCATGATATTCTAGAGCAATGGATCCTGGTAGCGGCTTTGAGATGTTTAGGTATACAAAGATGTGCACGTAGGAGGTATATATTCGTTGCTTCGTGGCCTCCGAGGATTTAACATAAACTCCAATGGTATTGGCGATGCCGACCAGTACCTCTTCCAACCAGAACTCCTACAGTAGGGAGTAGAGTCTTATCCATACTGGGGCATGCACAAAGTCCTCCATTTCAGGGATAAATTTCTCCATCCAGAATCTCAAGAAAAGTCTCGTCGAGTTGAAGAAATAAGGCCCTCCATCGAAAATGTGATTGTTGTCCTCCAGATTATGCAAGATTATAGTGAAGAATCCTTTGGATCTGAGCTAGAGATCATAATATCCTTTGGGCTTCCACCATTGTTGTATCCATTTTACCAACTTGTGTTCAGAGGGCCAAAGCCCTAGGAATTTCCCTAGTAGGGCATAGTCTCTCATGTATTGCTTCTGTTCCTCGATCTTGGGTGTGCTTATGATGTACTTCGGGATTTGCGGCACTTGGGGAATGCATTTCCTAGGTATCCATGGACGTGCAATGCTTGTTGGTGTTTTCCCTAAATCTATGTCCATTTCTTTGTCCTTGAATGTTCTCTCAAAGAGGATTTGTGAGTGATGATCTGGAGGGTATTCAAAAGTTGGGTGCCTGGAACCCCTCTGGTGTTTCCATGCACTGTCGCTTCATTGTAGGAGGTGCTTCACAACCCTCCTTCACTGGGAATCATAAAGCCACTACAGGGATGGCCAAGTGCACCAGAGTTGAAGCAACCCTAACCCTAGCGCACAGTCCTCATTCAAAATAATAAAAGATAGGTTTCATAGCAATCTATTAATTAGTCATGCAAAAGTAATTTCACAAAAATAATATTACAAAAGATCTACAATTTTTAAGAAGCTATATTTTTTGAAGGGTGAGAGAGCAAGAAGAGATTTATCCATGAGTCCAGTCCAGAGACATTTTATCTTAGAACTTTGAGCCATATACTATAACAACCGAGACAGACACAAATTCCAACAATCACGCGAATTATGCTGCATATATGAGGAATGTTTTTCGTGTTAAAACATTAAAAGTTTGTCTGCTATAGCTCTAAATTCCCTATACAACTATGGCTTCCCTTCATGAGATATAGTTACAAGCTATACAGTCTTCATAAGTCCTTGCAAAGATCAAATGCCACACACAGTTATCAGTCTTCATGCCTTAGAAAAATCGTCGTCAAATAGCATGCCTGGGCATATAAAATCTCTATTCATATAATCCTGCAGTTGGCTCACATTCCAAGGATCTTCATACAGTGCAATTAAGGGTTGATAGTTTTCAAAGTCATCCTCGAAGTGGCAATTTTCAGCAAGGGATTTAAGATCTGGGTTCTCCGACAAACTCGCGGATGTTTCATTCGGAGATAGACATACTTTTCCCTTCGTGTCCGGAGCAGGGCTTGGAGGAATGCCGAGTTCTTCATCTGAAACATTCAGTAGACAAGAAATATCAACCCGCACGTCCAAATATAGGGTTTGACCTTCATGGTCTCTACAAATATCAGACACCGTCACATTATCCCTAGAGTTGGAGGGTAGATAAGAAGTGAAACATGTGGTAGCATTCTCTTCCTCCAGGCTTCTCATGACTTCTCTTACGAGTTGCTCATTGAGAGCATATTCCTCTTCTTCTTTGTCTTCTACGGTTATATCAAGAAACTGATCCATTTCTTTGCCGTTTAAGTGTTTCGGCTCCTGGACATCAATGGAGTCCGACAGAGCCTCAGGCTTACGACCACGTTTTTCGGGCATCTAAGAGTTCATGATTGAGAGGTGGCCTGGAGATTTGAACAGTGAACACATCGATGGTGTAAGATGAGAGGAGAGAAGGATAATAGTTCGGCTGCAATGAATAATTGTTCTTCCTTCTGAGAAGGGCATCAGATAACATAAGATAACCAGATTGACTATATAGCTATACAGAGTATAGCAACTTTTTCT
This sequence comes from Picea sitchensis, assembly GCA_010110895.2. NCBI lineage: Eukaryota > Viridiplantae > Streptophyta > Pinopsida > Pinales > Pinaceae > Picea > Picea sitchensis. Next base: position 77,856 of record SNQJ01S0025834.1, read on the forward strand.
GGTACAAACAAGTCAAGACGTGGGACCTTGGAAGCCTTATGTGTAAAAGTATGCTGCATTTGGCGGAACTTGAAAGAGTCTTCCTGTGAAAGAATACATTGTTGGCGGTGGGCATCGGTCCCTTCTGCCAACTATCCTTTTTAAATATTAGTGGCACGTCTTCTTCGTGGCCTAGGTGTCAATCTTTCAATCCATCCTCAAGGAAATACTTTATCTTTGACAATTTCCACTCATGGGGGTTGGGGTTGATCAAAGATTTATCCAGTGTTTTTTTGAAACTGGATTTGACCCTCAAGTGGAACATGGTTGGGTTTAGGACTATGCGTGACCATTAATTTAAAAAAGGTGTTTTTTAAAACGCCTTTTCTAACTGTTTTATGAAATATTTTTTTGGCTGGAATATGGCGACATAAATTTAAATGAAATCACTATTTTTTTATTATTTAAAATTTATTTTTGAATAAAAAAAGTCAGTTATTTTTTATTGTTTAAAATTCATTTTTGAATATAAAAATAAATTCAACATGTTGAAAAATTAGTGAAATAATTAAATTATAAAGAAATAATCAATCAAATCTACAGATCTAACAATTTTTGGTCAAAACATTTCGGACAAATATCCTAAAAAATGACTAAAACCTTCTTTTGAATTTTGAACTTCCACATTACCTATATACAACTATACAGAGAACCTCCACTTTTTTGACACAAGCAAATCAAGATTACCTATATACAGCTATACAAAGAACCTCCACTTTTTTGGCACAAGCAAATCAAGATGTGGGTGAGAACTTGGAGACCTTCAATAAGAAAACGAGGATCTCAGCATATAGTGATGGCACCATCATTAGTTTTCAGCATCAAACGCGTTTAGATGGTGCCACTTCAATAAAAAATTACTTTAAAAACATAACTTTAATGAAATATTTTAACACTAGATTTAAATGATGAAGAATTCAACATATTTGTGCACCATGTTTTTTCCATGCCACCATTTTGGAAAATAAAAATTCTTGCTTGTTGCATTTTAAGTTAGTACATATAACAACAGGTTGTGACTTGGAGATTAAAAGTTATAATTGAAGAGTTAAAAAAATGTGTGTCATTTGTTAAGGGGTATTTTGGATTATATGATGATGATGATGGTTAACCTTTATAGGATCTTAAAAAAAGAGTAAGAGATTACTTGGATTTCTTAAAATGTTATTTAATTACTTGAAAAACATTAAAAGAAGTGTTCTAAGATCACTAAATTTTTGATGACTTAGAAAGTTAGGAAGGTTGATATTGTGAGAAATATTTTGAAATTGAGATCTAATTTGGGTATACTCAAGGCACTCTAACAGAAAGTGATTTTCATCTTCACCCTCTTGGTGTCACAAAGGTGACATTCTTTCTTGCCATGGTGTTTTGGGGATTGCCCAATAATATTGTAATATTGTAACGTGTAAATATGATATCAAATAAAGTCTTTGGCATCTAAGTTGAATATTGGTGTCATTATGAGGTCTTGGTCATCATGGATGGGCCTTGGGTCCATGACCATACTTAGGGGAGGGAAAAAAGATCCTCAATCCCTATACCTTTATTCTTAGGGTCAAGCACCATGGACAAGTCCTTAGGCCACCACATTAGACCTTTATTGGTTATCAATTGAATCCAAGGGTGTTGTGGGCACCACAATTAGATTAGTTGTGCACCAAAATATTGGGTGTAGAGGTATAACCAAGGCCATGGGAAAACAACAATGATTTTTTCCCCTACATGATGCTTCTTGGTCTCAATCACCATAAAAAACACCTAAATACATAAAACATTCATATCTTGGGAAATTTTCAACTATGATTGGTTTACATATGGACATTCGTATGTTTTCAATAACACTAATGGATCTTTTCATTTTAACAATGGTTAGGTAAGTTTAATAAGGTCCTCAAGAATTTAGTGGTTGGATTGCCTCTTTTCCTCTATGTGTTGGATGAGTTGGGTACTTTGGTTTTAGCTTCAAATTGAGAAACCTTGTGGTTCGAGTTGCATAAACAAAAACACATCCATTTTCCTAGGTCCCTATCCTTATCTTCATTTTCAACCATGTTTTTAAATATGATCCACATATATCTTCATTTTCAACCATGTTTTTAATATGATCCACATATTCACTTATGAGACTTTTAGATCTTTGTATGCATATTCTAAAGATATATATCTTTTAAGAAAAAAAACTATTGTTTTCTACAGTTTATTGATTTGTATTTATGCATATATCATAATTATGAAATACATAGGTTCTTTATTTTTGGCTTTCCAAAAAATATATAATTAAAATAAAAAATATATCATTTTTTCATAAATAAAGTTATTTATTCTAGAAGCTAATTTTATTTCTTTCATATTTTTACACCACATTTTAATAGATTGTGCATGTATCTTTAATAATTATTGTTAATCAAGAAATTGTTATTTTTAAAAATTTATATAGCAATTAAAATGTCATGAAAGAGAAGCTTTAACGTACAANAAACCTTAAATATATAAGAAATAACTATAGGCATGATCAGAAACCCAACTTTGATGACCATAGAAATGCACATTGAAAAGCCTCACATAGTTATTTCATTGAAAATCCCATAAGATTTACATACATTATAAAAATATTGTAGAAGCATTTTAAATGCAATCCATATATTGATAACAAAGCCATATATTGATAACAAAGGAAAGATTATAATAAATAACCATACACATGATTGGAAACACAACTTTAATGACTATAGAAGTGCACATTGTAAAGCCTCACATACTTATTTCATTGAAAATCCCATAAGATTTACATACATTATGAAAATAAAGTAGAAACATTTTAAATGCAATCCAAAAGAAAGTTGAAAATGAGATATTTTGTTTATTATTTAATATTTAGAGTGCAAATGTTTCCCTCAAATCAATAGAATTGAAAATGAGATATTTTATTTATTGATTAATATTTAGAATGCAAATATTTCCTCCAAATCAATAAAGGAAATGACCAAAATCTAAGAGTTATGTTTTCTCTACAACTTAGAATAATGATTATTATAAAAAATATATTAACTAACTTGTGTTTTGACATGTAAATAATATATTAACTAACTTGTGTTTTGACATGATTTGATGTTTGTCTAAATTAAACATCTCCAACTCTATTAAAACTTGTTCCAAAAACTTTTTGAAAATTGCAAAAACATAAAAACAATTTTATATCTCAAGGATTTGATGTGGATTTCTCTTAACCTATAATAAATTTAAAACTAAAACCAATTTACTAGATAGTATATCTTTCATACCTTCCTCTAATATATACACATATGCTATATCCAATTGAAAATAAAACATATTTAAGTGATAACATCTAATATATAATATAAGAGTAACATAACATGTACATTTCATATAGAATTAGCAAAACATTTTCCATTGGACTTTTCCTTCAAGTTTTCTAAAGTCCTTGTAAGTTCACAATACCTAAGTTCATAATACCTCTTGAATCCTTCAATCATTATTACTTATTGCTTCTTCAATCACTCTTAATCTCTTATAGTTGTTGCTTCAAGGTTGGCAGATATGTCGTGCAATCAGGGAGGGGCGATAAGATGGGAGGCGTAGCTCCCTGATTATAGGAGAAAAGGAGTTATGTTTCACAAAATAAATGCCACTAGTCCCCAAAAAATTAAGTGGCCCATCAGCCTGAGCAACCCATATTGATGGAATTAAAAGTGTGACTACAACAGCCGCGAGAAAAGAGGCAAATTACAACAATTGCACAAATTATGTTGCATACTTAAAGAAAGTTTTCCATGTTAAAATGTTGAAAGTTTGTAACTAACCTATACAATTATAACTGCATACAGTCTTAATGAGCCCTTTCATACGCTTCGTCCTTTAAGTCTAGAGCTTGTTGTTTGAAGCATTCATGAGATAAGAAAAGATCAAACCAATCGTCCGAATCTAGGGTTTGACCTTCATGGTTTCTATAAATATCGGACACTGCCACATGGTAGAATAAAACTAGAACATGTGGTAGCAATTTCTTCCTCCAAATTTCTCATGAATTTGCTTACGAGCTATTCAATGGGAGCGTATTCGTCTTCTTATTCATCTGCTATGGTTTTGTCTAATTGTAGTAGATGAACAAACCAATCTGTTTCTTTGCCGTGGAAGCGTTTCGGCTCTGGCACATCAATGGATTCTAGAAGAGCCTCGGGTTCACGACCACATTTTCTAGGAGTTTGAGAGTCCATGACTGAGAGGTGGCCTGGAGATTCGAACTGTGAACACAATAGTGGTGTAAAGACGAGAGGAGAGAAGGATGATAGTTCGACTGCTGCGAAGACCTGTTCTTCCTGCTGAGAAGGCTATCAGACAGCAGGATATAACCACATCGGCTATTTAGTTACACATAGTATCTCAACCTTTTTTGGTACAAACAAGTCAATATGTGTGTCCTTGGAAGCCTTACAAATAAAAGTATGCAACATTTGGCAGAAATTGAAAAAGTCGGCCAGTACTAACTCGGAGCAATCTTCCCTCCCGAGTTATTTTAAGTTACTCTGACATTGCAGGCAATGGGCATCTCTCCTATCCGCCTACTGTCCTTTTTAAACGTTTTCTTCGTGGCATAGGTGTCCACTGTCAATCTTTCAATCAATCGTTCAGGCAAGACTTTATTGGAGTACAATTTCCATGTCATGGGGTAGTTAGAGATTTATCGCAGTCAAATGTTTTATTGAAACCTCATTTGAATGGGTTTAGGACTGTGCGTG
>SNQJ01S0025834.1:82778-123018 GCA_010110895.2 Picea sitchensis
TGTATGTATATTTTTTTAGATTTTATTTGTTACAGTGTTTAGATGGTAAAATTAGTTTATTTAGAAATATTTTATATGTATATTTTAGTAGATTTTACCAGTTAAAGAGTTAGATGAAAAAAGCTTCTTGTTCAATAAAGTAATTTCAAACACCAATTTAATATCTGATTTGATGATCATATTTAAATTAAATTATTATTAAAAAAATATATATCATTAAATTATAGCTAAAACTATTGTTATCATTTGAATAATTAAATTCAAACTAAACTAAAAATATATCATTAAATTATAACTAAAACTCTTGTTATAACTAAAACTACTAAGTAATTAAGTGAATAGAGGATGGAAGTGACGTGCATTTACTACATGTCACTCCATACCCCTCCTACTGGACGTCACCCTAGCTTGGATATTGTTCAATTGTGTTTCATTGTGGTTAAGCTCCGATTTTAATGTTTTTTTGGTTACAGGTATGTATTTTTCGCCATCCATGAACCCACTCTGGTTATGAAATAGATATTGGCTCGATGATGTATGGGTCTGTGCTTTTCTTGAGACTGGAAAATATGAAAACTTGTGATATTTCTCTGGAATGGTTGTTGTGTGGTTTTCATTTCAAATGGAAAACAATGGTTGAAGTCACGGTTTCATTAATTTTTCTGATTGGTAGAAGCCCTGAAGGATCTCTATTGACCTTATGAGTTTTTTTTTAGGGTTCATTCAGTCCAGACTTGACCAGTTGTCTTCACATAGTTCTTGTCACCTTGCCTAGTTGTATTGTTGTTATGGGGTTGTTGGGTTTGATTTTGATCCACCTTGTGTCACTGTATATCGTTTCACGTGGGTATGGGATCTTTTATACTATTGGTGTCTACGTAGTTAGTTGTGATGGCTATTATGCCAATGGGATTGCTTTGAGGTTGATTGTTATTTCATGGCTATGTTTTTATATCAGCATTACCCAGATTGATTGGGGAAAACCACAAGGGTTATGCTCTGCGTGTTCTAGGTGTTATTTATTGACCCGTGAGGAACCTCTTCTCCTCTGTTCATAATCTCTCATGCATGTTGAACTCTCTCCTTGTCTTGAAAATATATCGGTGACATGGCCTGTGTGTCCATCGGTTGTCCCAAATATTTCTCACCTACTATTAGTGGTCGTTTCCAACCTCCCTGTGTTGGCTCCACAGAGCGAACCCTTCAATAGTCAAAGCCCATTTTCGGAGCCAGTTATATCCTGGTGGGCACACGTTTGACTGTTATGAGTTGATGGAGTATTGCTAACAATGGTTGATGATTGGTCGTCTCTGTTAACAGCTTGCAGAATGGTTTTTATGATTGGTGTATAGTCATTGTATTCTTTTATTGTGGCAATTGATTTGATAGTTCAACATGGTTTAAATTGGTTGATTTGAGAAATGGAATTGGGAATATTGTTGTTGTCTCCTAGTATTGGATTGATATCTCAGTGTCGTTTGATGTTTAGATTCAGAGTAATTAGACATGTACAGTCACACAAATGCTCTTGCATTTTGTTGAATGCTCTATGTATCCTACAACATCATATAAGTTGAAATGATGATTCCTATTACTGTGTGTTTAAATGGCAAGTCAGGATTATTGAAATTTGAAATATTGATGATTGTGTTTTGGCTGTCCATTGTGTATGTTTGATGGATATCATGCATCGTATCAGAGATGGGCACAGGTTCTGTGACAATATGGTCTCATTGCAATTTAATTGTTAAATGGAATTGAGGAATGAGATCGGGCATGATTTTTGTGTCTGTGTCTGATTGAGGAAATAATTCATGGACAGTGGTTGATGTTTTGATGCTGAACTGAGTGGAGACAAGTGACTGTGTGTTCATTTGGAAATTGTTTTAAAAAATTAAATGGGACAAATGAGAAGAAAAAAAACTCTTATACAGGTTGTTTGGAAGGCATATTGTTTTGAGTTTGATGACATTGTGTTAAAGATTTAATTGCGAACAGTGCAAGTTAATACATAGAAATGATTAAATTATGCACAGTAGTTGTGAAATTGATCACAGTGATTATTTGCTTAGTGTTGGATCTTTTTAATTTAATATAGAATGGGTTTATGGATTACTTAATTAATTTTATGAACAATATCCACTCTCCTTCCCTACCATTATTTCACTTTTCGCTAATTACAATCCCCTCGCCTTCCCATATTCATTACTCACTCATTGTTCCTAAAATTTAATTAAAGTTAAGGGGAGCTCGGTATTATGATAGTTTAAGATTAGAGGGATGGATTAAAGTGATGCGTTCTTTGGTTTACATTTCAGTTGATTGTTGTTTTCTGTGAGCAACAACCATGTTCTTTTTCCCCTCATTTTAAAATTTTTCGCTCAATACAAACCCCTCGCATATCCCAAAACCTTTTGTTCACCCCCTACTCATTGACAACAATTAAACAATTTGTATGGATTCGATCGCATGAGTTTGATATGTTGCTGAGCCAAAATTTATTTCATAATTAAAAAAAAAGAGTTGTCATGTATGGCTATTAAAGAAATTATTTTATAATCAATTAGGCATACAAGAATGAGTTTTTCAAGCAAAAGGTTGAAAACTGAGGCCCACCATGCCCTTGACAAAGGAAAATCCACTACTGCCCCTTCCTCACCTTTAAATGATTATGATAAATCTGTGTCCTCACACATGCATTTGAGGGACGATTTCTCTCATGTGATCAGTAAGATTAGGCCTAAAGGCTCCACACAGCCTAAGGCAATTTCAGAGAGATCAAAAGGTGATAGCAACAACAAGGGAAATTTTGCCTCATAGACTGAGAAATATGGATTTTAAGTTTTATTTATTAATGGTTGAGAACAATTGACTTGTGAATTTTTGGACAACACGTTATTTTTTGGAGTAATATATTTTGAAACAATTTCTATTATCATTAAGATAAATTGTCAAATATGAATGTGATAATGGGAGTCATAAGGAGGGATGTTTTGTTTGATTAACTAGTTGTGTTATGATTGTTAAAAGCTAAAGGGAGTCACAAGGGGTCCCACCTACTAGTTATTATTTATTTAAAACCCTTAATATGATTTATTACTTTTCCCCCTAACTAAAAAGTTCGTTGAGTATTAGTTAACTTAACTAATGAAGTAGTTCAACTACTTCAACTGATTCTAATTTTCTTAAAGGTAAAAGGAAAGGGAGGAACAAGAGGAGAATAGAAGGACAAACATAGTAAGGTTTTCTCTTTGAGTTTGTGTCAAGATAGTTCAGTGTTCATTCATTCCTTAATTTGTCACAAGCCTAATTCTTTTTTATGATAGCATGGTCTTATTGTAGACAACAAGATTCAGGGATGAATGACATCATTTAGACAATTGTTTTTCAGAGGTGTTGATCTATCTTTGATAGTCTGTGTAGACTTGTATGTTTGTGAATTAATTTTCATGTCTGACAAAGGCTATTGTTCAGAGTCGAGTGGGAAAAAATATGTGGCAAACTAATCCAACTTTTAGAGTTCATTTTTTGATTTTCTGTCAGAATTCCTTTTGTATGTTTCATCGGGGTCGTCTAAGTTTGACTTTGGTCCAAAAATTCTTCACGAAATTTTGTAAAGAGGATGAATCTTTGATGAATTGGAATGAAATAAATGATTGTTTTATGTCTCATCTGTCTTCATTATCGACTTGGTGTCTTTACTTCTGTCTCTACATTTATTTTAGCAACTGTTATATTCAGAAAATCACAAAAATAATGAATTTTTCAGCAATCTTTTATTTATAAAAAGACTAGCCTAAGCACTTGTAATCAATACTTGTGAGTTAGGATATTAATTTTGATGGCTATAAACATAGGGTGATATTCCTGTCTATTTTTCTTTAGCTAAGAAGAATCTGAAAATGCTCAAGAGTAAGATCATTTCATATCTTTTCCTCAACAACAGGATTACAAAGGACCATTTAAATACGATCTTTGAGATGAGAAGAGACATGGCTGACCAACTTCATATCCAAAATGTCCTTAGCAGATGTATGGATATGTTGTTTGAATCCCTGTCAATCGAGCCTGCGAAGAGACATTGCCCAACCTGCTGCCAACCATTTTCTTTCACCGTCCGCCATGATGGAAGTTCGGGTTATCCTCAAATTTAGTTTCTTTACTGTTATGCTATCATTCTTAGCTAGGATGCATTCACGGTTAAATATTGTTGTAGACAGACTCTGGTATACTGGCTTGGCTATGAACATAGCATACCACCTGTTATAGTTTCCATACATGGGGAAGAACAAGTGGTGGGTTTTGATGTATGTTTGGACATGTCTTTCTTTTTTGACATTTTCAGGTAATATAAACTCTTTTTTTTTTTTTTTTTTTTTAAATGAGTCTTAGGAGCATTGGTCATTGATCCTAATAAAGTGATTGGAATTTTTATGTATGTCATGTGTTCATTCTATTGACTATGTTTTGAATTAATTTGCTACTATGTGGGTTGTTGTCATTTTTTTACACGATTTTGATTTGTCGGAGGGTTATGTACCTACTTGCATCATCCTGAGTTTGGCAAGATTACATAAATTTGTGCAAGGCATGGACGTTGTTCATAATTTTTTTAAGCTCTATATAAACACTATAAATCCATCATATTTCTTGTTGTAGTATAAATCTACAATATTATATTTTCTTCCTCTTTGATACTTAATTATGATGTTACATTGATGCAAATAAGTTTTATACTTCATATGTAATGCATTCTCTCTCTTTCTTTGTGCCTAGAAAATATTGAGAGGATTATGGTTTTGTGAATAGATGTATATTTTTTAAGAAGATATACCAACAATGAATCACTTCTTAATCCAATGTATTCATCTTATGATCATAATTGCACCAAAAGTGTTTTTGTTGGTGCATCAAAATTGCACCCATTTCATTTATAGAAGCATCCATTTCAATATCAAAGGATTTTTTAATGTAAGTCAGTTAAGGATATGAACAAAAAGTCATGGACACTTAATCCTTTTGAATGCTCTCTACTACACATGTTTTAAAGTAAAAAAGGCTCAATCGTAGTTCAATGCATTAAGAAAGTGTACAATGTGGAAAAAGCTAGAAAAAAAAAATCTTGGATAGTTCAACATTTCATTGAAACTTTAGAAGGCATGGATGTTCTTTGGTGGTGGTGTAGTACCCCCACTACTAAGCTCAACAATTTAAACCGATACTTGTTAAACTAAATGCATTCATAATTGACAAAAAATCTCATGCATCTAACAACATTTTTAAAAACATGAATGCATCCAATTATACATACATGAAACAACATATAAATACTTAAGAACTTAGATTAAAATGCACAACAAATCGAACCCATAATTAGAAATACAGGATAGAGAAAAAAAACACTTTCTTTGTAAGAAAATGTGAAGCCAGTTGCGGAGGACAGATGTTCCACCCAACCGTAGACTTGTTTCTTCAAATATCAATAACAAGTCACCCTCAAGCTAGGGCTATGAATCCAAAAGAAAGGATGTATCCTAAGAGTGTATACTATCCACTCTCAATTCAAAATAGCCTACAACAAGCTAATTTCCTACAACCATCCCAATCCACCAGCTCTCTTTCCCCTCTGTTACGAGGCAAAAAGTCTCTATGGCCAAGGGTAAACCACAACAGAAAGGTATGACTGCAAAAATTGACTCAATTCGAACAGATGTTTTACAAACTAATGTGCAAGATAAGAAAGAGGCCTACCTCAACCCAACGTTCGATGATGTTCCACCATTGAGCAGTTTGACCCAAAGCTTTGTACTTGCAACAAGTTCTTAACAAACAAGCAGAGAAAGCATATAGTGATAATGTAAAAGGGGTCAACACATCAGATAGATTAATCCATTAATAAACATTACAAACATGCCCATGGATAATAATCATATATTTTCATGATACCAATAGGATGGGAAATGAGTATTTCTATTAGTAAATGATCAGCATAAGTGACAACAATACAAACTTCTGTGTCGGCATGGTTCAAAACTAAGAAACCAAGTTCCTTTCAACTGGGCCTCCACCACTTCAATCCTCCACCAAAGGCAAGCTCATAGAAAAGAGACAATGAGGTTTTCTCAACAATAGGGAAAGAGCTTGGGGGATGAACACTGTGTTCAAACTTGAGGGACAAAGGGATGCAGACTCAATATGAAGTAATTTCTCCAGAGTAACTTTTCTCTTAAAGTTGAATGCTTTCTCCTCTTTTCCATAGCTCGGAATTGTGCTTTTATAGTCTTCAAAATGAAACTGAAGGGTCGAGTCGAAACGTTTCTAGTATGTGGAAGGTCAAGGATCAGAGATCTCCTGTTGTGACATGGAAACCCGACTCAATTTTTGTATTTTCTAACACAAATCCTGATGTAAATGGGCTGTAGTGGAGAAGCCTACGTATATGCATGTTGTATAATAGATAGGGCACGCATATGTGGAAAAATATGTATTTTTGGCTCTGGATTCATCAAAAAGGGATGAAAAGTCTACATAGGGAAATGGAAAAAGGCCCTCTGTGCAAGATAGTAATGGTGAGGAAAATATTGCTATAATAGATGCCCCCTAATGGACGAAATACATTATAAATAACCCAGGATTGGAGTGGTAGAGACCCAACTGGATGAACTTGATTTCTCATTACATTCTGTATTGACTTTGCATACATGGATGCCAAGAATACAATGTAGATCCCTAAGGAAAATATACCAAATAAGTGTTTGTGGCTATGAATAGGCAAATACAAATGCGATTACATGCCAAAAGCTATCTTAGTCACGAACAAGGCCCAATGAAACCAATCTCAAAACCAATTTGAAGATATCTGTATACCATGGAGTATAATATTGATATCCCATGATCACTGAAGTCATATAGGTACTGGTCCAATGAAAAGGAAGCAATAGCTCAGGAAAGATGCAACCACATAGAGATGTCTTCAAGTCTTCTACACTATCTACCAAGGGTTCAAGTCTGCATCATGTGAATAAAGGAGTTGAGGTCGAACACAATGAGACATCGTTTGATTACGGGTCATTGAGGTATACCGTTAACAAATGTGAGACAACCTACCAATAATGAAAGTAGGTGTCAAGGCACCGAGTAAATTCCTACAAGTGTGAATAAAGGAGTTGGTGTCGAACACTTGAGGAATCCATTGATCAGGAGACATTGAATTATTCCCATCTGTTAATGGCGAGAGATCCTTCCACTAATGACTGCAAGCCTCAAGGTACTCATAAAAATCTAGGTCCCATATCTAGAATAAATGAGTTGAAGTCGATGGAAAGAGACCCGCTGGAAGGAGAGAATTAAGGCATAGCTACACAGAGTATCTCAACCTTTTCTGGTACAAGAAAGTCAATATGTGGGTCCTTCGAAGCCTTACAAATAAAAGTATGCAGAATTTGGCGGAAATTGAAAGAGCCCGCCAGTGCTAACTCAGACCAATCTTCCTCCCGAGTTATTTTAGGTTACTCGGAAGTTGCAGGTGACGGGCATCTGTCCTATCTGCCAGCTGTCCTTTTTAAACATCTTCTTCGCGACATAGGTGTCCATTGTCAATCATTTAGGCAAGACTTCATTGGACTACAATTTCCACGTCAGGGAGCAGTCAAAGATTTATCCCAGTCAAATGTTTTATTGAACCTTGATTTGATTGGCTTTAGGACTGTGCGTGATCATTAACTAAAAAATGGATGAGCACTTAGAAATGGAAATATTCTTTGGGATTTTGAACTTGTGATTTGTTCTAAATATTCATTTTTTTTTAAATTAGTTTATTTAGAATTTTTTTGTAAGTATATTTGTTTAGATTTTATCAGTTACATTGTTAGATGGTAAAATTAGTTTATTTAGAATTTTTTTATATGTATGTATGTTTGGTGAAATTTTTTATTTAGTTTATGAATTAAATGTTTGTTTGCATGTTTTAGTTAGAAATAACAACCGACTTTGCCTTCAAAATTCGAAGTCATGGTTTAAGAGGAAAAAACACACATGTTTACTATTAATGGGCATTCTGGTCCATATATTGACGACACCTTCTAAACGTTAGTTTCATGCTAACAATAATTTATTTTCTTATTTTTAAATATATTTATATTATTTTCATGGTAGAAACATTTTTTTTTTTTCCATTTTTAATATATTTATATATTCTAAAAGATTTGATGCATTTGGTCTTCAATAACGACAAGTTTCAATTACTCTCCCTCGCCCAGACAAATTCTTTTTTTGCAGTGACAAATTCTTGGCTTCAAACTCCATGCGAATTAAAATCATCAAGGGAAAATTTCATCCTACAGGATGACATATCCAATACAAACTAATGGGCTTTATTATTTTAATAAAATAATAAAGGTATAGGGCTTTATTATTTTTAACAAAATAATTTTTATGGTAAAGGTATTGGGTTTTATTATTTTTAATAAATTAATTTATATGATAAAGGTAATGGGTTTTATTATTTTTAATAAAAATAATTAATTATAAAAATAATTAAGTTGATTGGAGTTTAATTAATATGTTTACTTTTTCACATTTATTTATTCATGTTAAGAAATTAATGTTTTATCAAATTTGAATTATTAACAAATTAACTTGAGGTTAACCATTTACTTCACTAGTAATTTTTTTATCTTTTATAATGTAAAATTTACATTTAGGTCATGTTTGGCCATATTTCCCATACAACTACCCATAGTTTTCAAAATGCACAATATCTATGGTGTTAAGACATTAGTTCATTACTCTCTATAAAAGTTAGATGTTTTTGTTTGGAAAGGTAAACATTCGGTATCAGAGAAAGTGCTCAAAACTATGAATTACTTTCTCCATTTACAACAAAATGTCCAAGACCTTTAAGCTTTAACATTAGCTTGCTAAGTTTAGGAATAAGGTCACAAAATCAAGGTGAATTAGCTCACAGGTGGTTACATGTCCTTTACCTCCTCCATATCAATTGATTGTAGAATTGACAGTTCCATTGATTATGTCCTTTACCTACTCCCTCTAATCAAAATATATAATACATAGATAACTTTAATGCTTCAGCTCAAATACCGGTGATTGACTACCTTCGTCGACCCTTTTCTAATAATAATCTTATAAACCTGATATATATACACTAATGTCGAGGGTTACTGTGTGTTTTGATTGATATGTGTATTCAATGCTAATTTGAAGCTTTCATATTTTTTCGTAAGTCCTTTATGATAATAAATTCCTAGAACTAATATCGGCACGAACACTTAGGGTTTCGTGATGGGAATAACTTTTTCGTGTAAAATAAAATTTCTTCTCAAGGAGCCTTTAGAGTTTGGTCTTGTGACAAATTTTGGTTTACAAATGATAGAGGGTATCATATCTAAATATTTGATAAGGAATTGAAATATTTATAATTAGTTTATCAATTCATCACAATTAAAAAATTTAACAAAACTTTTTTCTTATTTATTCAAGGAGTTAGTGCACTAGGACAGTCAAGGAGTTTAATGGCGCACCAGGCTTGGTCCTCCGGAGCTAGTACAATGAAGCAAGGAAACATCACCTCAGCATTCATGGCACCCTAAACTGTCATCTCTATCTTCATCACACATGTAATCTCTTGGTGAGGTTCTTATCTCCTATGTTTTCCCTTGGCTCTACATTTTCCACCTACAATATTCTTCCTAGTGAGACAAATATCTATCAATTATTTTTCCTCCACATCTATATTCTCCTTAAATTCCTCTCCCATTGGTGTCAAAGTCATGCCTCGAGAGAGGAAATCCTAAACTCAGGCTGACCTACTACATTTTGGTAGGCCGACATTGACGCACAGGTTCGCTCTCTCTTTCTTCCAATTCTGGTAGCAACTCTATCTACCATCCTTATGCTGATATTATTGTAGCTGTAGGAGGTATTAACCTCCATTTGTGACCTTTGATGAAATTAGAATATTACGGAAGCAAGAAAAGACTTGGATATAACCCTAGAAGAGAAGTCGACTAAAGAAAATATTTTATATTAAATATTTAGCACCCAAAAAGAGAAGTCGAACCAGATAGGCTAGAAAAGGCAGTATAAATATAGGATGCTAGTTCTCATTTGAGCCAGTTCTCTCAGAATTGCAAAAATCCACTTGTGGGCACTGCAAAAGTCCAATAGTGAGAAAGTCTGGGGAGCAATGACAGCCGTAGTCCCATAATCTGAATTTTTGGTTTTTCTGGGTTGGACTCTCTGATTAGTTTTGGTTATATTTGCATGGTGCATTAACCTTGGTTGGCTATTGTTTTTCTATTGGAATTCTTCTCTCTATCAAGGTCAAGGTTCTTGGGGGTGGCATTAGTGCCTATGGTTAGGTGACAATATTGATATATTGTCTATGATTAAACAAGCACACCCAATATTCTAACAAGTTATGGGCCCAAAACTCCTTCATTCAGTATAACCACTGGAAGGAATCTAAGCCATAAGGTTATCAATCTCGTTGAAAAATTGTTGCTAGGTTTTCTAGCAAGTGTAGTTACTGAAGCACTGTCGCTAGGGTTACTAGTAGGTGCAGTTGCAGAAACCTTAAAACTCTTTCCTAGCACCTTATGATGGAATACCTTACACAAGGAGAATATTTTCTAGTGCACCTTAGTCCAACACACCTCTTGGCACTCTCAGAAGGAAAAACTGTCATGATTGAGATTTTGGGTCAAAGCTTGACCAGTTATCAGTCAACAGAAATCATGAATGAAAAGACAAAACATCTACACTACTCAATGGTCACATGAACTCTTGAAGATTACATGTGGATAATTGACAATGGAGCTTCCAATCATATGACAGGATATCAAGCCAGACTCCCCAATCTAAATGAAAATAAGACATCGTACAAGGTAGAACTTGGAGACAAAAACACTTATCCAGTCGAAGGAATTAGTCAAGCATCCGTCAAATTGAAAATAGGTAACAATGTTCATTTGAGCAATGTCTTATATGTACCTGGTTTAAAAAAGAATCGTGTATCCATATCTTTCATAGAAGAAAAAGGAAACATAATAGCC
The DNA here is from genome assembly GCA_010110895.2 of Picea sitchensis. Taxonomy (NCBI): domain Eukaryota; kingdom Viridiplantae; phylum Streptophyta; class Pinopsida; order Pinales; family Pinaceae; genus Picea; species Picea sitchensis. The sequence goes on from SNQJ01S0025834.1 coordinate 93,851, forward strand.
TTTGTAGATGGAAAAGTATTATCTTGGCCTAGAGACTCTAGCATAGAGAATGCTAGAGTTATTGGAACCTATGAAGGAAGACTACACAAACTACTAGAACTAAATGATGAAGCCCTTGTACATGATGAAGTCAATCCTAATGAAATTTGGCATAGAAGGTATGCTTATATCAACTATCAAGCATTACCCTTCCTCAAAAACATGGTTGAAGGAATACCAAAACTATAGTCTACACATGAAGGAATTTGAAAAGGATGTTCTCTTGGTAAGAATGTTAAGAAACCATTCTCAAGAAGCAATAATAGATCTAAGGAAATCCTATATCTAATACATTTATATGTTTGTGGTCCAATGCTAGTCAAATATCTAGGAGGTTCTCTTTACTATGTAATCTTCATAGATGATTACTCAAGAAATACTCGGTTATATCTCTTGAAGAAAAAGAATGAATTTTTTGGTAAGTTTCAAGAATTCAAAGTAGAGATAGAGAACCTCACGAACAAGAAAATCAAGACCTTGAGAACAGATAATGGAGGAGAATATACATCCAAGGAATTTGTTTCCTTTTGCAAATCAACAGGGGTTAGGAGGGAGCTAATTGTTCCTCATAATCCTCAACAAAACGGTGTAGCAGAAAGGAAGAACATATCTATTAAATAAACTGTGAAGGCACTAATGAACGATCAAGGTTTTTCTATGTATATGTGGGGAGAAGCAGCCATGAAAACAATTTATTTTCAGAACAGAAGTCCTCACCGCATATTGAAGGATATGACTCTAGAAGAAGCCTTCTCAGGAAAGAAACCTAATGTGGAACCCTTAAGAATCTTTCGATGCCCTATTTACTTTCACATCCCTAAGGATAAAAGGAATAAATTAGAAGCCTCATGAAATAAGGGCATATTCGTGGGATATAATGAATCATACAAGGTCTATAGAATCTATATCTTAGAACAACATAAGGTTGAAGTCAATAGAGACATAACCTTAAATGAAAAGATGACTTTCAAGAAATCCATAGAAGAAACTATAGAAGAAGAAGAGTATGAAGAGCCTAATGAAGAAATCACATGTCTTCCAGAAAGTCAGAATGAAGAAACAAAACAACTTGATCATCCGATGCAACCATGTGAAACTATTGAATCAGAAAATGTACCCAAAACCAAGAAATGTCCAGCTTGGATTGAAGCCACCCTACAAGAAGTAGAAAGACTAAAAGCCCTAAGTGGCATGTTCATAAAAAGCAAAAAGCCCAAGAGATTCTCCAGCTATGAAACATGTATGATAGAGCTTATAAATGAAGAACCCACCACATTTGAAGAGGCAAAGAAAAATAAACAATGGAAAGAAGCCATGACAGAAGAACACCAGTCCATCATGAAAAATTATGTATGGGAAATTGTGCCTAGACCTAAATAAAAATCAGTAGTAACCTCAAAATGGGTCTATAAGATCAAGCATGCAGCAGATGAAAGCATGGACAAATAAAAATCAAGGTTTGTAGCTAGGGGGTTCTCTCATAAGGAGGGAGAAGACTATGACAATACATTTTCTCATGTGTCTAGATATACTTCTATTAGAGACATTATGTCTCTTGCTGCTTCCATGGGATGGAGTTTACATCAGATGGATGTAAAAACAACTTTCCTCAATGGAGCAATCAAAGAAGAAGTATACATTGAACAACCTCAAGGATTTGAAGTACACTCCAGAGACACTCATGTTTNATTATGTCTCTTGCTGCTTCCATGGGATGGAGTTTACATCAGATGGATGTAAAAACAACTTTCCTCAATGGAGCAATCAAAGAAGAAGTATACATTGAACAACCTCAAGGATTTGAAGTACACTCCAGAGACACTCATGTTTGTAGACTAAAGAAAGCCTTATATGGACTCAAGCAAGCTCCAAGAGCTTAATATGCTAGAATAAACAACTACCTAATACGATCTGGTTTCTCCAAGAGTCATGTAGATCCAAATATTTACTACAAAGTCGTGAACAATGCACTTGTGATTCTACTGCTATATGTCGACGATTTATTCTTGACAGATGAAGAGTCTCTCATCATCCAGTTTAAAAAGGAACTGGCTTCTGAGTTCGATATGAAAGATCTTGGTCTCATGCATTATTACTTGGGACTAGAAGTATGGTAGAAGCGTGGTGAAGTATTCCTTGGACAAGGAAAGTATGTAGTGAATATTCTTCAGAAGTTTGGAATGATGGATTGTAAATCCATGGACACTCCTATGACCGCAGATTTAAGAAAAGTAAGAGACTCGGATTCTAATCCAGTATACCCATCCCTATATCGACAATTGATTGGGTCATTGATGTATTTAGTAAATACTCGACCATATATTTGCTTTTCCATAAACACACTAAGCCAGTTCTAGGTGGAACCTAGATATGAGCATTGGATAGCTACAAAGCATGTTCTAAGATATATTCATGGGACACTAAACTATGGTTTAAGATATACCACATCCAACGATATACAACTTCATGGATTCACAGATTTAGATTGGGCAGGAAATGCAAAAGACAAAAGGAGTACTTTAGGGATGTGTTTCAGCTTGGGCTCCGCTATGATATCTTGGGGTAGTAGGAAACATAAGTATGTCACACTTAGTACAACATAAATAGAATATATCGCAGCATGTGAGGCATGTATAGAAGTAGTATGGTTGAGAAAGCTGATTTCTGGATTATTTGATCAGGTTCCATATTCGACCATAATATATTGTGACAATCAAAGTTGTATAAGGCTATCAGAACACCTAATGTTTCATGAATGGTCAAAACACATTGAGATAAATACTACTTTATTTGAGATAAAGTCTAGGAAGGAGAAGTGAATCTTTAGTATATCCCCACATATGAGAATACAACAAATATCTTGACAAAGCCTCTATCCAAAATAAAGTTTGCATACTTACGAGACAAATTGGGGATTGTAGAAATAACTCCCTTAGCCGAAACAGAAGATATGGCTCTCTAGGTTGGGAGGGACCACTGATGTATCATTGATTTATGTACAATCATTTTCCATCTTGGAAAATGGCCCAGGATGGGAATCTTCTTTCCAGTTCGGAAAGTGGTTTGAGATTTCTTACGGACAAACATTTTCCAGTTCGGAAAATGGTCCAGATCAAACAATCATTTTCGTAATGAAAATGGTTTGATAGATTGTTGATGTACCATAGACATCGATTCCTCTTGTGGAAAGTGTGGTGGATTGGTCTATGGAAGTCTTTCTTCTTATAAATCACTCTTAGTAGTGGTCAAGAATAATGGTCTGCCTCACTGGGTAGTTGTTCTTTCGAAGTTCAAAGTTGTGAGAAGTTTCTAAGAATGGTCCATTTTGGAGGTTGGTGCAGGACAATCATTTCCTTAAGAAATGGTCCAGACAGTCAGTCCCTAGGGCAGACTCATTCTCTCTAGGTTGCACTTTGTTTAGTGTCGGAGAAATGGCCCAGTTAGGTGAATGGTCTAGGTTTAGAAATCAGGGACATGAATTCCCTAGGGAAGGCTCAATCTCTCCAGGTTGCACTTTGTTTAGTGTCAGAGGAATGGCCCAGTTAGGTGAATGGTCTTGGCTCAGAAATCAGGACAATTATTCTTCTTATCTTGAGAACAATAGTCTAGTAGCTCATGGCTGATATTTTACTTTATGAGGGAATATGCTCTTCCAGATCTCACAGATGTGAGTGGAAGAATGGCCCAGATGACTCACTTTATATCATGATATTTTTTTTCTGTGCAGGTTGATATAAGATGATATGATCGCTATGGAAACTATATGTCTATAGAAATTTGATGTATGCTACTGTGGCAGATGTGTTCCACTGGTTATGACTATGTGTCATTGATTGAGTAGTCTTGTACTACTTGGTATGGTTGTGTACCACTAGATAGTAGTTGTGTACTACTATGGATAGACACAGTTGTGTTCTATCAGATGACACTGTACTAATTGTCATGGAGATTATCCAGTTGGATAATGATGATGGTGCTCGTGATTTGATCATGAGATAGCCTATGTGGCTATAATGATGCTACTAGTTGAATGGTTTGTTTGTTCTCAAGACCATTACCTGTTATATCTCCCTAGCTAGGAGGGAGTGTTGATATTATGGTAGTTGCAGGAGGTATTAACCTCCATTTGTGACCTTTGATGAGATTAGAATATTCCAAAAGAAAGAAAAGACTTGAATATAACTCTAGAAGAGAAGTCGACTAAAGAAAATATTTTGTAGTAAATCTTTAGCACCTGGAAAGAGAATTCAGCCTAGACATCCTAACAAAAGAAGTATAAATATAGGACACCCATTCGCATTTGATCCATTTCTCTCATAATTACATAAATCCACTTGTGCGCACTGCAGAAGCCCAATAGTGCGTAAGTCTGGGGAGAAGCTGCAGTCGCAATCATGAAATTTTCATTTTCAGTTTTTCTGGGTTGGACTCTCTGATCAGTTTTGGTTATCTTTGCTTGGTGCATTAGTCATGGTTGGCTATTGTTTTTCTACTGAAATTATTCTCTCTGTCAAGGTCAAGGTTCTTAGGGGTGGCATTACTACCTATGGTTGGGTGACAATATTTCTATATTGTCTATGGTTAAATGAGAACACCCAATATTCTAACACCTTATTTCGACCAAAGATGGCATGATGAAGCCCAACCTTCACCCCAATTGCTCAACCTTGAGCTAAATTATGGTGGTTGTATAGTGGAGGAGGAGATTCCTCCTAATTGGGAGGAGGACATCACAGAGTAGACAACACCAACCAACTTCGCCCTCCCATTGAATTATCCTGATATTGCTATGGCAGGTTGTGTGGTGGAGGAGGAAATCCCTCCACAGAAGCAAGACGACTTCATGCAAGGAGCAACCCCCAGTTTCAGTGGATCTCACAATAAATCCACCAAGATTGATTGGGATAATTGTTGTGCCAAGGAGGAGACCCATATGAAGCAACATACAGGTGAGCCAGACAATCCAGCCTTGGCATGCCATTATTTTCCCAATGCTCGTAGGTGTTGATGATAAAAATCACAATGACGTTTTTGCCTGCAAAGTATTGCTAAAGCCTATTATTATAAGCTAACGGTATATATTACTAGTAGGTGGGACCCCCTTTTAGATTGGAGGATCATATCTAGTTCTTATTTGATATTTATGATATTGTTAGACACTCCTTACAGGTTTGAGCGTGATTGATGTTCAAATGTTAGTTCTACTCGCAACAAATGGGCGATGGATAATTCGTGCTATTTGTGGGTTTATGTACTCTAAATTCTCAATTCCATGTTGTGAGGGCTTATGTAAAATATTATTTCCATGCTAATTGTGCCATGATCTATTACATATTACACTTGCACAAAACATATGTTAGTCATGGAAAAGGCTAAAATAAATATGGAAAAATCTAAGGAAGAAACTAAACTATGCTATTATGCTATTATATATGCATTGAAATTAAAGGATTGTTGTTAGTCCTAGTTAACAGAGTTAGTGGCTATACGATTTATTGAGTTATATGGAAACACATGTGATATGCATTATGGTATGGTTGGTTGTGGATAATGTGACATAGGGTTGCGCATTTGGAAAATAGAGGGATGTTGGTTTTGATGCATGGATTAATGGAGGGTTGGCTGACGTGTACTAAGTAATTAAGTGAATAGAGGATGGAAGTTGCTATCTCCCAAAATGAATCAGTCAATTTGTTCCATTTTGTAGGTGATAGTGTGGTCAATAATATGATTCTATATAAAATTTTAGATTCTAGAAGTGTCAAAAATAGGATTTAAAATTGTACCCTAGAAATAGAATGATCCTCAAAAGGTTATTTTTTAAAATTTTGTAAAAAATCTTTTCACCAGCTAACATATGTTGCTAAGTTGATGTTAGCTAGTGAAAGCATCAGTTTTCAATGGTTAAGGTGTACTCCCCGCAGGCAAGTAAGCTGGTGAAAGCACTAAACACATATTTCTCTTCAATGACTCCAAAATAAAAAAGGGACACACTCGACACACATCACATAATCATTATGGAGAACTTGTTGAAACAAACGATGATGATGATACTGTTTGTCCATGTTTTAATAGGAAATTATGGTGGATCGTGATTTTGTGCGAAAGCATGAGAGGATTGGAGATGACGAATTCACATTCATCATTAAAGACAGAGGAGAAAGTACCTGCCAACTCGCGATATCAAATCAATATCTTTTGTTTTGAATTCAAGGTGTTTGTTGGAGCTGCCCTTGTTTTTTTTTAGCCTGTCACAATTTTTTATTTGGATGCTTGAAATCTAAAGATGTTTTTCTTTTTCCCTCGAAGATATCGAGACCTCTGAAACTTTGTCACGTGAGCAGCGACGATCATTCTACTCTCGAAACAATTCCTACCTTTCGTAAAAATGTTTCCTCTTTTGGTTCTACTTTGGGATCTCGCTGGTCGGATACTATAACTCATGTAATTCACACGTCCCGAGTCATGAAACAACGAAGTCGTTTTAAATTTTCACTCAAGACAATAACAAGGGTAAATTTTTTCTTAACTCATGATTAGACATCGTCGGGGTTTTGTGCCTCGGCATTCGCCAAACCCAAAAATTTATTGTCACAGTCCCGATAGCCGAGAGCACGAGGACCTTATTTGAGTAACTCACGTCAAGAAGTAAAGGCAAAAGCTAACAGTGGTAAAAAGTTTCTCTCAACATTTCTCCACTCGGCATTATATTTTCCAAAAGTTACACCATCTAAACCCCGACTCACGAGATCACGATGCAGTTATAACATGATTAATTAATCTTTTAATCCAAGATTATCTTTCCCTTAATTAAGTCATGTTATCGTGATCTCATGGTTTCGCAGCTCGGCATGTAAATCTCCCATAAATTTTTCTTCGAAACTCCAAGTTGCGATATGGAGAAAGTAATAATTATAAAATTAATCGAGCCTCAAATCACGATTACCTTTTATTTACCAAAGTTGATCTTCGCAGTCTTGGGTGTTAAAGGCTCAAAATGTTAAAGAAAAATTCCCATTATAACGAGTAGCGAGATATTGATTAACGTTGGCAAGATTGGATTAATTAAGCTAAATCAAGACATATCTTGCGTTTCAATGCTTGCACGATTCATGAGGGATCCTTTTCTATTCATACGCCAACTGACCTTTAAACCGCCAAAATTTATGACATTAATGAGGAAATAGGGTAAATCTATGAATATAAGATCGGATTTTTACGACAAAATTTATTTCCAAATGTGATTTGACAAACTTGGTCTGAAAGGTACCAATTTTTTTGAGTATATATAAGAGCTGTGTTTCATTATAACAAATGCATTTTCATAGCACGCAGAGCACATTATACCTGAGTAAATTGACTTCTGTATGTATACGCAGTTCTATCGCAGAAGAGCTAAAACACAAGCTTCAACCATGGCTCCGCGGAAAGTAGCAAAAGCAAATGTTGAGGTTTCAGGACAAGGCTCAGACAATGTCTGTAATACTTCACCCCAAAGTATCAACTCGATCCCAAATTGGTCATATGTTTCAGATATTCTGCAAGCAGAATTGGTGGATTATTCTGACGACTCCGACGACAACGAAAGAGATGATTTAACCACCAAGTACAAAATAGTCGTCCAATCCAGAATGCACAGAGTAGCAGCCAGACCGCGGTTGCTTCCATATTATGATATGGTCCGATGGGCATTGGACAATGTGGACATACCGACTAGGACTATCATGGACGAGCAGAGAGTCACCATCGGGACTTTCAGTCTAGAGAATTTACAAACCATGTATAAGATGCCCACGATGTCCAACTGCACATATGGTGCCGAGTTCTTGGAAGAATTCAAGGAGAAGGAATGCATACAGTATGATAAGACCATGTCCAGTTTGATAAAGGATTGAGTTTCAAACACCGCGAAGTTCAGAGCTGATACCCACGACATTTATTCAATCGCTTCATTAGAACCTCAGTATAAATATGTGGCCATGATGGAATGCTGGTTATATGGGAGAGAGGACACAGCGCATTTTTTCCTTGCATGGGTGCCTCTAATGTTTTGGGTCGCAGAAGGTTGGTCTTTTAATTGGGAAAATATGCTTTCGGATAGCTTGGCCAATCGGGTCACAGAGTATCGGGAGCATAAGGAGAATGGGAAGGCATCGTCATTCTTCATGTCCGCATACATTATGGATGCAATTTGTTCTATGACACCATTTCCATTGATGAGCTGGAGTTGGACTCTGGCCGAAGACAAACCCATACATGTATATCATGCAAAATTATGGGAAAACAAAGCAGAAAAATTTGCATATGAAATTTTTAACTGGGTAATGGTGCCCCTGCATGTCGCCATTTTTGGTCACCTACCACCCCAGATCTCGGATATCATAGTAAAAAATCTGAGCAGCATCACAGACTGGTATGTAGAAGCTGAATTTTCCTACTTCAGAGTCTTCGGGGCTTCTGTTCCCCCCCATGCGCTACCATTTTTCATCCCCGACAAGCTGGCTTGTCGCGAGGTTGCCCGACAGATGGTAATTGGCGATGTGAGCAAAGAACTTAAAGGGTACTCTATGAAGGTATGGCCGTTATTTCCTATTCGTTTGAATTCTTATTCTTTATTAGATTTCGGGCATGCTAAAGCCGAGGCGACAGCCCTGGAAGACCTAAATTTGGTCTCTATCGAATACAAGAAGCACGATCCGCAGAGGGTCGTGAGCAACCATTTGGCAAATTGTGGGCTCAAGAGATTCGAACATGAGAATTCACCCTCGGATGACATTTTCCGAGGAGCAAGGTCCTATGAGGAGATTCTAGCCTATATACAATCCTTGGCACCCAAGGAAGGAGACGATGTCCTGAAGTTCCAGGAACATCGACGTAGTTATCTTCTGGCTATGTTGTGAGGTGAAGGTCCGAGCATGTCAGAAGAGAAACAGAAGGATGTCGAAGGTTCTAAGGAAGTGACTCCCAACCAAGGAAAAAACTAAGACAAAGGAGAACAAACGAAGAATCTAAAAGAAGAGGAAAAGACTCCAGGCCCGCCAAAGAAACAAAATCCGAAGACAAAGATAAAGACTCCGGAACAGCCGAAGAAGAAGAGTCTGATTGATACTCTAGGAAAATCGACGAAGCAGATCGGAGAACCCATCACATAAGTTACCCCCTTGTAGTCAACGAAGAGAAATATCGATGCCAGATGGATATTCAATGAAGAGCTGAGGCCCATAAGAGTAGAAGAACTCCCTCCGAATGAGTTTTTCTTCGATAAAAAGAGAAAGGCAGTAGTGAAAAGGGAATTCTATCAAGAAGTAGAGTCGACTGCCAAGAAATACAAAGTCATAACTGATGGAAAAGACAACAAAAATGAGCAATTCGCCACTGAGATAGCAGGGACGCTAGGAGCCTATGCCTCGGTGAATCAGTTTTCAGTTGGACTCCTAAAAAACCAACTTAAAAGAAAAAATTTCCTAATTAAGACCCTTGAAGACAGACTGGCCACATCAGTAGAGAATGCTAAAGATCAGACGAGCGTGGGAATAGAGCAGGCTAGATTGGCCGATAAAAATGAAATAGAGATGCTCAAAACTAAGCTTGAGCAAGCACAGCTGGTGGTCTGAGATGGTCGGATTCAAGCAAGCCAACAGAGGAATTTGATCGAGCATCTGCAGGCTAGGGTGGAAATCGCCGAGAACAAAATGATAGAAATCGGGATGTTCAAATCCCAGGTGATCGAGATTCAGAGCAGAATATTTTCGGCACTACAGAATTTGCTCTCCAAGGTGGGAGAAATCTGGGAAAACTTTCTATTGGTCAATTAGGTTTCCGAGAACTTATCGGCCAGAGAAAGGGATGCTGGAGCGGCTCGGGTCGCTTTCTAGGAGGCGGTGATAGCCACGAACAACAGGGTTTCGGCGGGTACTCCCAGGTTCACCATTTTAGATCAAACCTGAGGAAACATTCTGTTAAAGAAATGGGATCATAACATCGCCGAAGGCAAGCAGCAAGCCCAAAAGATAACCAATTCCTTAGAGGAGGCCTTTAATTCTATAGACGATGAGTTGTTGGGCATTGACAGTGGAGGCAATGTTGAGGCATTGATGCAAATGAATGTGGAACACATCTCCCTTGATCTGAAGGAAAAGGAAGAAAGAGATTCAGCCGATATCTCTCAGATGACTATGGTGGACATAGTCCAAGTTGATAAGTGCATGGTCAAACCTAGCGCGCAACTATGTGCCATCAACATCATCGATGGACAGATGGAAGAAAGGTTGTAGTAGTTAGCCTGAGAATGTTACTTCTTTGAAGCCAGCTGCCAGGCAGAACCATCTCGGTTAATATCTCAGCTGGTCGAAAGATGTGCCGCCTGTACCGAGTCCGCGCGATGACCAATGCCTGCCACCAAGTGAAGACAGAGAAGGAGAAATGGAGCGATTTCTCTCCTCCCTATCATAACCAAAATTTTGTGACTATTGAGATTCTGTCTTATTTGTAAAATTTTATAAATATACCACAGAAAGAAATAAACAAGGCTGGACCTTTTTGTGTCGATCGTAACGGAGTTTTTTACATTTGAGAAGTTAATACAACCAAATCTGAAGATTCTCAATTACGTCACGACTGTGTTACAAGTTGGTTTCCTTGTATTTCATTTTTCGTTTCATTTCATATTCGTAATTGATGTGCTTCATTATACTTTAGTACGACCACTACTATAGCGAATGAATTTTGGTTTTCTGTAATTGTTTATTGTCTTTCCTCTGCACCAGCTATCAGCAGGTGTAATACCAATCTGCATTTTTAGAATTCTACATATATTCTATGCTACATCTGTTATTTCCTTACATTTTCCTCTTCTGTTTATTCGTGATATTCTCCCCTGGTAGGGGCCTTACACTATAGACAGCTAAATGTTTTTCTCCCACCTAACACCTTTTATTAAAATATAACACAGTTACGGGAAAGAGCCTTTGATTTGCATCCCTATTTTATTCCTAAAACCATAAATTCTCTTTTATTCGACCAAATCGAGACAACACTTAATCTCTCTTTGAAGTCTTTCCTTACTGTTCCTCCATGACTGTCCCTGTACCAACACAACCTAATATCGAACCTGGACTATTGGACCAAACACACATTGCCTTAAACCTTTTCGACACAATTCTTAAAACTGCTACTAACCGGGTCGAACTTGAATGTTCATGGGCAGCCATTGAACAAGATATAACTATCCAGGAACAATTGGAAGCTAGACAACGCCAATGTAGAAATCTTCCCTAGTTTCCTTTACCAAAGGTTGATGTTACCCTCTTCTCCATCTTTTACCCACTTTCAGATGCCTTGACACTGTACTTTTAAGCCTTAAGTATAGACTCAGGAACAACATCTTTCTGGCACCATTGTCGAGGACCGAAGTTACAAAATCTTTTTGCCTGGGGAAAACGACATTTGTTTTACGTTGAAAGTGTTACCCTTTTATAGTGAACAAAGAGTACACACCTTTTAAGGCTTTTAATCTTTCACTTGGCGACTCCACAAGAAATAAACTGGCATCTGGTCGAAGGAATACTAGACAAAACCCGGATGGTAAGCAGATTATGCCCGTTACCGATCCCGAAAATATTCTAAAGGTGAGAGGCGCTTTTAAGCCAACCGCTGCAGTTTACAAACTTAAAACCCCATCTCTGAAGACTAAGATTCCTTCCGAACCCTCAACTTCACTCAGTCCTCTCTTTGATGCTAAAAATTCAACGCCAAACTGCTCCGAAGTTAGGAGTGAGATTCATCCAACAATCTCTGTAGCACACAAAGGAAAGGGCCCTCTTGAAAGTTCATCGGCTTTTGATATACCATCTTTTCTTCGGTTGAATTTCCCGACTTCAAAAAATTCTAAAGAGTGTGTTACACACTCGGTTCCCACACCCGTCGGTTCTCCAGATTTCATCTCTTGCAAATCCTAGGAACCAAGTCCTCGCATTTCTTATCTTTCCTCATCAGATTTTCCTCTTCGTGAAGAAAATAAAGATTCCCTTTTAATTTTCCAAAACCCCCTTTACAACTTTCCACAAACAACAATGGCAACCGCTGGAGGAGGAGGTGGAGGGTTTATAGGAGGAGGTGGAGGGTTTATCGGAGGAGGAGGGGGAGGAGCCACTCTAGGAGGATATGGAGGCCAAGGGCCTGCTCCCCCCCCCCCCAAAGTGTTTGCGAAAGTTGCAGCCAGATATGCTCCATTAGTATTGCCCATCCCTCTACACGATCTTCCAGAAAATTACATAAAAAATTTACCAAAATTCACCGGGGAGGTGGATCTGATCGCGACTGAACATATTAATTTTTTCGACCAATTCACAGATATCTTCGGTATCAAATATGAGGATTTATATTCGATACTTCTTGTCCAAACATTCGAAGGAAAGGTCCAAACTTGGTTTTGAAGCCTACCAGCAAGATCTATCCTGTCTTATGATGCTTTGGAAGATGCTTTCCTCAGACAATGGGGCGAGAGAAAAGACCATCTCTATTATTTAACCGAATTTGGGTCTTTGAAGAAAAAGAATTCAGAAACAGTCATGGAATTCATTCAGATATTCAACAAACTGTACAATAAAATCCCTGCCGAGGTTAAACCATCCCAACCCGCGGCCAAAGTGACTTTCGTCGGATCTTTCGAGCTGGATTTTGCACTCCTTTTGCGAGAGAGAAGGGGAGCCACCTTAAAACGAATGTAGGACGATGTGGTAGAAATATAGTCTAACATGATGGCTTCGAGTAAGCTTAAATCTATATTAGATATTGGAAACCGAGAGACCAAGCACTTTAGAGAACAAGCAGGTCCTTCAGGGTCCAATAGATCCTCAGAAGATAGGGTGGACGATATGGCTAGAGTGATTAAAGAACTGTCAAATAAAATATCCAGAATGGAACTCGAATAGGCCAAGGCTGACTTTTACCCCAAAAAATAATTCAAGAGGAACCCAAACCCCCCGAACCAACAAAGACAAATAAAAAATGAAGATAAAAAAATACAAGCTCCCTTAAAGAATGAAAATTTTATAGGAGCGAACAATTTTCAAGACTTCGGAGATTCAGACAGTGATGTCACTAACTTCGGTGATGATTTCACTCAACCATATCTGACTCACAAAGACTATGAAAAATATTTAAGCACGCCACAACCTTCTAATGAGGGTGAAGAAGGTGATCACACTGATCTCTGTGGATCTCAACCAGAAACTGAGATGATAATGGCTGAGTTTCAACCCAAGTACAACTTAAGATCTAAGAGTAAGCCCACCTAAACAACTCAACCCAAGAAAATCCTTCAAAGAGGTCAGGCTTATGAGCCTCCTTCGGATGAGACCTTATTACCCAACAACAAAAATAAAGTGGTAAGCACTCAGGAGTCCAAGGTGGAAAAAGTTGGAACTCAAACACCAGAAACCAAACCAGTAAATAAAGTTACGTCTTCAACTAGGACCATGAGTGATAAAGTGGTCCAGACAAATAAGTCGGAAAGGAAGAATTCATAAGTCTCAACCAAAGAAACAGACAAGGTGAGCGGAGCTTTCAGTTTTGAAAATGAGTTAAACAAAATTAAGATACCAATCCCTTTGGTAGAATTAGCAAAAAACCCCGTTTATCGGAAGCAAATTACCAAAGCGATGGGTGTCTCTGAGCTAGAAAGCTAGTCTGATGTTATAAACTTGGAAGATGACAAACCTAACATCACCTTTGGTCCCCATTTCGAAGGGGCCAAAGACACCATTTCTCCCTTTTATATCACTCTGAATGTGTATGATCAGTTGCTGCATAATTGTATGTTAGACTCCGGAGCTTCCCATAATGTTATGCCCAAGATTATAATGGACAAGTTGGGTCTCCAGATCACAAGACCTTATGGAAATCTGTACTCTTTTGACTCGAGAAGGGTTAAATGTATGGGGATGATAACAGATCTGGTAGTTACCCTGGCACAGGTCCCGGCTAAGAGTATCCTGATGGATGTGGTTATCGCAGATAATCCCCCTAAGTATGGCATGTTGTTATCTAGGTCATGGGGAGCCAAGTTGGGGGGTTCTGTACAGTTGGACATGACATATGCCACAATCCCTGTGTTCGATGGTCATTTCACTCGATTGTATAAAGAAACAAGATTAGCATATACAGTCAGTGACCCTCAAAACCCAAACAACTTCTCTATTTACATTGCGGACCAAGATCTGGGAAATTGCATCTTGTCTTTTGATGATGGTTTGGATGGTTGTCTAGAGGAAATCAATATAAAGAAAGAAGAGTCAAGTCACATGATAGAAGATCTGTGTAACACCGGAGTCTAGAAAATGTATTTTGATGGTGCTTTATCTTCTGAAGGGGCAAGTGCAGGAGTGATTTTAGTGGCTCCCGAAGGTAAATTCATTGTTCCTTTCTCCTACCGACTGCAGTGGGAAATAGATTACACTAACAACGTATGCGAATATGAAGCCTTGATCTTAGGATTAGAGGCTGCCAAAAAGCTAAATATAAGTAACTTGGAGGTATATGGTGATGCATAATTAATAGTCAAAAAAATAACCGACAGTACCTAGCCAAGCATCCCAGACTAAGAACGTACATAAATTGTTCTTGGGATCTCATGGAATATTTTTCTCATCCGTAAATGTCCATTTTATCCCTCGCGCAGAGAATCTACATGTTGATGCATTGGCAAAGGCAACTTCAACCTTCTCTCCTCCCACGACCTTCAAACTGAAGTACCACATTGAAATTAGATACAAACCCTCTATACCAGACAATATCTGACACTGGCAGGTCTTCGAAGATGATGAACAAATTAAGAAATTTCTTACAGCTGTGGGCGAGTTCTCTGAAACTCATGCAGACCAAGAGAATAAAAATGACCCGATGTGGATCATGCAAGAGGGGGAAGATCCTGAAACTTTCTGAGAAAAAATTGTGGATCATCGTATGCTGGTCCTTAAAAGCAACTAGATTCCAAAAGGATTGATTCCTTTAGAAAGACTTTTTTATCAGAACGATGTACCCATAAAATCCTCTTTGCAGCCCCAACTAGAAGAAGTGGAGGACTGTGCTATAGGAAATGAAAAAGAATCCATAGTGGTAAAAATATCCAAGTTCCTCCCTCCCGAAGTAAAAGTCAAGTATAAAAACCTACTCAGACAGTACAAAGATGTTTTCGCCTGGTCTTATGATGAGCTAAGAATGTATGACACTTCCATAATTGATCACAAGATACCTTTGAAGCCTGGGGTCAAACCATTTAGGCAAAAGCTTAGGAAAATTAACCCCATTTTGTTACCCATGATCGAAAAGGAAGTTAAGAAGCTTCTAGATGTGAAAATAATCGTACCTCTGAGATACTCAGACTGGGTGGCAAACCTGGTCCCGATCAGGAAAAAGAATGGAGAAATCAGAGTGTGTGTGGATTTCCGAAACTTAAATAAGTCATCTCTCAAGGATAATTATCCATTGCCTAAAATGGACCATGTTCTAGAAAAAGTAGTTGGAGCAAACTGAATGTCTATGATAGATGGTTTCTCTGGTTATAATCAAATCGCCATGAACGAACAAGACAGGGAAAAAACTTCTTTCACCACAACTTGGGGTACATTCATGTATGACAAAATGCCTTTTGGTTTGATGAATGCAGGGGCTACATTCCAGCATGCTATGGACATCACTTTCATAGGAGAAAGGGACAAGTTTGTAGTCATTTACCTTGATGATTTGACAGTTTTCTCTGAAACTGATGAAGAACACTTGATCCATCTTAAACAGACTTTCGAAAAATGCCGCAGGTTTGGTCTATCTTTGAACCCAAAGAAATTACATTTCGCTATGCGGGAAGGTAAGATTTTGGGCCATATCGTATCTAGGGATGGAATCAGGATTGATCCTAAGAGGATTGAAGCAATAGATACTATAAGTATTCCCAAAAATGTAAAAGAGATTCAATCTTTCTTAGGAACAATAATTTTTTTACGAAGGTTTATCCCCAATTTCGCTGAGATTGTCAAATTGATCACAGGAATGTTGAAGAAGGACAGCGGAGTAAATTGGACAACCGAGGCCAGAGCATCGTTCGCTCTAATTAAAAAATTCATAAGCGAGGCACCTGTGTTAGCAAGCCCAGATTATCTGAAAGATTTTCTTATCTTCTCGTTTGCCTCTGAACATACTATCGCCGCAGTGCTCCTACAAAAGGATGAAGAAGGATTCGAACGACCGATCGCGTTTTTTAGCAAGAGCCTTAGAGACGCAGAACTGAAGTATGACATAATAGAAAAACAGGCGTACACAATGGTAAAAGTGCTAAAGGAATTCAGAACTTATGTACTACATTAAAAAATTATCGCGTACGTGCCTACCAGTTCTGTGAAAGATATATTAGTACAGCCAAACAGTGACGGAAAGAGAGGGCGATGGCTTGCTAAAATCCAAGAATTTGATCTGGAAGTTAAACCGACCAAATTGATAAAAGGGCAAGGACTGGCCAAACTCTTAGCAGAGTCAAATTTCAGAGCCCTTGATATCAATTGCATGCAGGAAAGCGACGAAGACACAGACCTAAATGAACTGGATGAAGAAACAAGTCCAAACCAGATCAAAGAGAAGTTCTTATCATCGGGTTGGTACAGAGACATAGTTTTTTACTTGTTGAACCTAAAATGCCCAGATGAACTATCACCATCTAAATGCAGAACTTTAAAACTCCATGCAGTTAAATATTGTATAGCCGAAAGTCATCTATATTGGAAGGATCCACTCAGGTTCCTGCTAGTCTGTTTAGTTGAATCGGAAACTCAACGGGTTATAGACGAATTCCATAAGGGAGTCTGTGGGGGGAATCACGCATGGAGAGCTACAGGTTACAAGATCTTGAGGGCTGGGTACTATTGGTCGAAACTATTTTCAGACGTCAATGCCAAAGTGCGTGCCTGCAACCCTTGTCAACTATTCACAAGTAAACAGAAGCTCCCTGCACTGCCTCTAATTCCAGTCAAAGCTGAAGCCCCATTTCAACAATGGGGTCTAGACTTCATAGGGGAGATTAATCCCCATTCCATTTCTCAACATAAGTGGATCTTAACAACTACAAATTATTTTACTAAGTGGGTGGAAGCCATTCCAACCAAAAGGGCAACAGACTCAGTGGTAATCGATTTCTTGGAAGACAATATTTTGTCAAGATTCGGTTGTCCCCGAAAGATAGTTACCGACAATGCCCAAGCTTTTAAATCTATGGCCATTATCAACTTCTGTCAGAGGTATAACATTGTTCTCAGGCACTCCAGAGCATATTACCCCTAGGGGAACAGATTGGCCGAATCATCTAACAAGAGCCTGGTGAACATAATCAAGAAAGTATTGGATGAAAATAAAAGGTCTTGGCATGTGCACTTAAAATACGCATTATGGGCAAACCGCATCAGCACTAAAAGGTCTATCGACATTTTTCTGTTTCAAATGGTCTATGGCACAGATGTTGTTCTACCTGTAAACCTAGCGCTACCAGTGATGAAGCTATGGCAAGATCAAAACTAAGAACCCAATCATGTAACCAAGAGAATTAATTAGCTGATTGAGGTTCAACAACATAGAGTTGAAGTTGATGAAAAGATGCAGAAGTACCAAGATGATATGAAAGCATTGTTCGACTGCAAGGCAAAGGATAGGGAATTCCTCCCGGTTTATTTAGTGCTAAGGTGGGATGCAATAAAGGAAGAAGCCGTGAAGCATAATAAATTTGATCACCTCTGGTATGGACCATTCAGGGTCTTGGCTCCAAAAGGGAAAAATTCCTTCCTACTAGAAAATATAGAAGGAGAACTCCTCCACGCCCCTGTCAATGGGCGGTATCTAAAGCATTACATGACGTAACAATCGCCAAATTCAAAAATAATAATAATAATAATAATAATAAATAAATAAATTTTTTATATATATATTTGGTGTACATATATGTAATTGCATTTAAACATTTCTTTTTGATTTCCTGTTTTTCTTTTGTTCATAAGTTTTCGACACATTTAGGGTAAGATTCGTATTTGTTTTTTACAGGATTCCAGCTGCATATGAAACAAGCAGGAGGAGTAAACTGAAAGTTGGTGTCAGAAATAAATCGGCATAAACAGGTGATACCAAGAGTAATTTCATATTGCGCAAAGAAAGTAAAATGAAAAGGTAAAGATGAGGTTTCTCAAAGGATATGTTATAAAGGGTTGTTAAAGAAAATTGAGGTAACGCCATTCAAACTGCAATATCAACTGAAATGATAGATAACAAAATTGTTTCTTGGTTTGATAATCTTTGAAAATTTTAAAATAATTTAAAGAATTCACTCAATCTAAAAACAGTCAGTCAAAGTAAACCATCCTCAAAAATATCTACAAGAGTCAGTCTCAAATGGTTTGACCTCTGTATTTTCAGTCAATAAATCGCTACCTAGCACCCTGTCTGTCTTCAGGTCTAACTTTAAACAAGCTACCATATTTCCATGTCATTATGAAGGGATAAAAGTTTTTCATTTTAACCTCATGAGTTTCAAAACAGATTGTGGAAAGAAAGCGGGTCTTCACAACTACTCGATTCCCTGCTAAGCGAAGGAACGTTTAGAGTGATCCTAACTTTCCTAGGTTTTTCAACAACATCGGAGGATTAAAGCTTGCTCAAATGGGATGCCCTTAAAAATTTATTTTCCTTTTTTCTCCCTAAGAATGAAGATGTTGTGAAAGTCAAGAGAAGGTTGGTACCAAGTAATCAAAGTAATTTGACAGACCTATAATGCAAAATACTAAATAGATATCATCCCTGATACAAACTGATTGCCCCCATATTCACGCTCTAAAAAGTAAATTATAAGACAGGTGGTGAAAGAAAATTCAGAAATGATTGCCCCCACCTAGTCCAAGACACGATGAAAGGAAATTCAGAAATGATTTCCCTCATCTCAGCATTTAAATGCATAAATATATTCCGAAGTGGTGAAAGGAAATTCAGTAAAAGGGGCCAGATAACTTCACCGGGGTACTGAACAGGCTCACTGGCAGTGAAGCAATGTCTGAGATATATGTAAGGTTGTTATACATGAATATCACTCTACTCTGGTAACCAATTCTTTTTAAAACCTGATCCACATCCCAAATTCAGACGAGACTTCCCAATTAAAAACATATAATCTTATTATTTTGATGCAAGCTGAGAGCCGCAAGATCTGTTGAGTCTCCTAGGACTATTTCAATTGTCTTAAAACATACCTAAATTTAGTAGTGGGAAAGGGAAAATTGTGAAAGGGACTACAACTATGTTTAAAAATAGTATCTGATTTTGAAAAAACTTTTCAAGGTAAATAACATAATCTTTTCCCCCCTTTGATCCTCTTTTATCGACAACCTTTTCTCCTGATTGAGTTTTTGACTCCATTTACCCAATATTGGCACGTGGTCTACTGTTCTTCCCGCCTCACAGGAAGGAGGGATCCCTAGTTGGAGCCTATGTTGGAGCCGCCCTTGTTTTTTTTTAGCCTGTCACAATTTTTTATTTGGATGCTTGAAATCTAAAGATGGTTTTATTTTTCCCTTGGAGATATCAAGACCTCTGAAACTTTTTCACATGAGCAGCGACGATCATTCTACTCTCGAAACAATTCCTACCTTTCGTAAAAATGTTTCCTCTTTTGGTTCAACTTCGGGATCTCACTGGTCAGATACTATAACTCATGTAATTCACACGTCCCGAGTCACGAAACAACGAAGTCGTTTTAAATTTTCACTCAAGACAATAATAAGGGTAAAAATTTTCTTAACTCATGATTAGACATCATCAGGGTTTCGCGCCTCGGCGTTCGCCAAACCCAAAAAATTATTGTTGCAGTCCTGATAGCTGAGAGCGCGAGGACCTTATTTGAGTAACTCAGGTCAAGAAGTAAAGGCAAAAGATAACTGTGGTAAAACATTTCTCTCAGCGTTTCTCCACTCGGCATTATATTTTCCAAAAGTTACACCATCTAAAACCCAACTCACGAGATCACGATGCAGTTATAACATGATTAATTAATCTTTTAATCCAAGATTATCTTTCCCTTAATTAAGTCATGTTATCGCGATCTCGCAGTTTTGCAACTCAGCATGTAAATATCCCAGAAATTTATCTTTGAAGCTCTGAGTCGTGATATGGAAAAAGTAATAATTATAAAATTAATCGAGCCTCAAATCACAATTACCTTTTATTTACCAAAGTCGATCTTCACAGTCTCGGGTGTTCAAGGCTCAAAATGTTAAAGAAAAATTCCCGGTATAACGAGTAGTGAGATATTGATTAAAGTTGGCGAGATTGGATTAATTAAGCTAAATCAAGACATATCCTGCGTTTCGATGCTTGCACGATTCACGAGGGAGCCTTTTCTATTCATACGCCAACTGACCTTTAAACCGCCAAAATTTATGACATTAATGAGGAAATAGGGTAAATCTATGCATATAAGATCAGATTTTTATGGCATAATTTATTTCCAAATGTGATTTGAAAGACTTGGTCTAAAGGGTATCGAGTTTCTTGAGTATATATAAGAGCTATGTTTCATTATAACAAATGCATTTTCATAGCACGCAAAGCACATTATATCTGAGTAAACTGACTTCTGTATGTATACGCAGTTCTATCGCAGAAGAGATAAAATGCAAGCTTTAGCCATGGCTCCGTGGAAAGAAGCAAAAGAGAATGTTGAGGTTTCAGGACAAGGCTCAGACAATGTCTCTGATACTTCACCCCGAAGTATCAACTCGGTCCTGAATTGGTCATATGTTTCAGATATTCTGCAAGCAGAATTGGTGGATTATTCTGACGACTCCGACGACAACGAAAGAGATGATTTAACCACCAAGTACAAAATAGTCGTCCAATATGGAATGCACAGAGTAGCAGCCAGACTGCGGTTGCTTCCATATTATGATATGGTCTGATGGGCATTGGACCATGTGGACATACCGACTAGGACTATCATGGACGAGAAGAGAGTCACCATTGGGACTTTCAGGCTAGAGCATTTACAAACCATGTATAAGCTGCCCACGACGTCTGACTGCACATATGGTGCTGAGTTCTTGGAAGAATTCAAGGAGAAGGAATGCGTAGAGTATGATAAGACCATGTCCAGTTTGATAAAGGATTGGTTTCAAACACCGCGAAGTTCAGAGCTGATACCCACGACATTTATTCAATCGCTTCGTTATAACCGCAGTATAAATATGTGGCCATGATGGCATGCTGGTTATATGGGAGAGAGGACACGGTGCATTTTTTCCTTGCATGGGTACCTCTAATGTTTCGGGTCGCAGAAGGTTGTTATTTTAATTGGGCAAAGATGCTTTCGGATAGCTTGGCCAATCAGGTCACAGAGTATCGGGAGCAGAAGGAGAATGGGAAGGCGTCGTCATTCTTCATGTCCACATACATTATGGATGCAATTTGTTCTATGACACCATTTCCATTGATGAGTTGGAGTTGGACTCTGGCCGAAGACGAACCCATACATGTATATCATGCAAAATTATGGGAAAAAAAAGAAGAAAATTTTACATATGAAATTTTTAACTGGGTAATGGTGTCCCTGCATGTCGCCATTTTTGGTCACCCACCACCCCAGATCTCGGACAAAATAGTAACAAATCTGAGCAGCATCGTAGACTGGTATGTAGAAGCTGACTTTTCCTACTTCAAAGTCTTCGGGGCTTCTGTTCCCCCCCATGCGCTACCATTGTTCATCCCCAATAAGCTGGCTTGTCGCGAGGTTGCCCAACAGATGGTAATTGGCAGTGTGAGCAAAGAACTTAAAGGGTTTAAAAAGGTATGGCCGTCATTTCCCGTTCGTTTGAATTCTTATTCTTTACTAGATTTCGGGCATGCTAAATCCGAGGCGGCAGCCCTGGAAGACCTAAATTTGGTCTCCATCAAATAAAAGAAGCACGATCCGCAGAGGGTCATGAGCAACCATTTGGAAAATTGTGGGCTCAAGAGATTCAAACATGAGAATTCACCCTCGTATGACATTTTCCAAGGAGCAAGGTCCTATGAGGAGATTCTAGCCTGGATACAATCCTTGGCACCCGAGGAAAGAACCGATGTCCTGAAGTTCTAGGAACATCGACGTAGCTGTCTTCCCGTTGTGTTGTGGGGTGAAGGTTTGAGCACGTCGGAAGTGAAACAGAAGGATGCCTAAGGTTCTAAGGAAGCGACTCCCGACCAAGGAAAAAACCAAGATGAAGGAGAACAAATGAAGAATCCAGAAGCAGAGGAAAAGACTCCAGGCCTGCCAAAGAAACAGAATCTGGAGATAGAGATAAAGACTCCAAAGCAGCTGAAGAAGCAGAGTCCGATCGATACTCCAGGAAAATCGGAGAAGCAGATCGGAGAACCCATCACATTAGTTACCCCCTTGAAATCAACGTAGGCAAATATCGATGCTGGATGGATATTCAATCAAGAGATGAGGCCCATAAGAGTAGAATAACTCCCTCCGAATGAGTTTTTCTTTGATAAAAAGAGAAAGAAAGTAGTGAAAAGGGAATTCTATCAAGAAGGAGAGTCGACTGCCAAGAAATATAAAGTCATAACTGATGGAAAAGACAAGAAAAATGAGCAATTCGCCACTGAGATAGCAGAGACTCTAGGAGCCTATGCCTTGACGAAACAGTTGTTAGTTGGACTCCTAAAAAACCAACTTAAAAGAAAAAATCGCCTAATTAAGACCCTTGAAGCCAGACTGGCCACATTAGCAGAGAATGCTAAAGATCAGGCGAGCATGGGAATAGAGCAGGCCAGATTGGCTGATAAAAATGAAATAGACATGCTCAAAACTAAGCTTGAGCAAGCACAGCTAGTGGTCCGAGATGGTCGGATGCAAGCAAGCCAGCAGAGGAATTTGATCGAGCAGTTGCAAGCTAGGGTGGAAATCGCCGAGAACAAAATGATAGACATCGGGATGTTCAAATCCCAGGTGATCAAAATTTGGAGCAGAAACTTTTCGGTACAACAAAATTTGCTCGCCAAGGTGGGAGCGATCCGGGAAAACTGTCTGTTGGTCAATCAGGTTTCCGAGAACTTATCGGCCAGAGAAAGGGATGTCGGAGCGGCTTGGGTCACTTTCTAGGAGGCGGTGATAGCCATGAACAACAGGGTTTCGTCGGGTACTCCCAGGTTCACCATTTTAGAGAAAACCCAAGGAAACATTATGTTAAAGGAATGGGAGCATAACATTGCCGAAGGCAAGCAACAAGCCCAAAAGATAACCAATTCCTTAGAGGAGGCCTTTAATTCTATAGATGACGAGTTGTTGGGCATTGAGAGCGGAGGCAATGTCGAGGCATTGATGCAAATGAATGTGGAATAGATCTCCCTTGATCTGAAGGAAAAGGAAGAAAGAGATTCGACCGATATCTCTTAGATGACTATGGTGGACATAGTCCAAGTTGATAAGTGCATGGTCAAACCCAGTGCGCAACTATGTGCCATCGACATCATCGATGGACAGATGGAAGACAGGCTGCAATAGTTAGCCCGAGAATGTTACTTATTTGAAGCCAGCTGTCAGGCAGAACCGTCTCGATTAATATCTCAGCTGGTCGAAAAATGTGTAACCTATACCGAGTCTACGTGACGACCAATGCCTAGCACCAAGTGAAGACAGAGAAGGATAAATGGAGCGATTTATCTCCTCCCTGTCATAACCAAAATTTTGCGACTATTGAGATTCTGTCTTATTTGTGACTATTGAGATTCTGTCTTATTTATTTCTGACAGAAAGAAATAAACGAGGCTGGACCTTTTTGTGTCGATCGTAACAGAGTGTTTTACATTTGAGAAGTTAATACAAGCAAATCTAAAGATTCTCAATTCCGTCACGACTGTGTTACAAGTTGGTTTCCTTGTATTTCATTTTTCATTTCATTTCATATTCGTAATTGATGTGCTTCGTTATACTTTAGTACGACCACTACTATAGTGAATGAATTTTGGTTTTCTGTAATTGTTTATTGTCTTTCCTCTGCACGAGCTATCAACGGGTGTAAGACCAATCTACATTTTCAGAATTCTACATATATTCTCTGCTACATCAGTTATTTCATTACATTTTCCTCTTCTGTTTATTCGTGAGATTCTCCCCTGGTAGGAGCCTTACACTATAGACAACTAAATGTTTTTCTCCCACCTCACACCTTTTATTAAAATATAACACAGTTACGGGAAATAGCCTTTGATTTGAATCCCTATTTTATTCCTAAAACCGTAAATTCTCTTTTATTCAACCAAATCGAGACAACACTTAATCTCTCTTTGAAGTATTTCCTATTTTTACTGTTCCTCCATGACTGTCCCTGTACCAACATAGCCTAATATCGAACCCGGACTATCAGACCAAACGCACATTTCCTTAAACCTTTTCGACACAATTCTTAAAACTGCTACTAACCGGGTCGAACTTGAACATTCATGGGCGGCCATTGAACAAGATATAACTATCCAGGAACAGTTGGAATCTAGACAACGCCAACGTAGAAATCTTCCCTAGTTTCCTTTACCAAAGGTTGACGTTACCCTCTTCTCCATATTTTACCCACTTTAGGATGACTTGACACTGTACTTTTAAGCCTTAAAGTATAGTAAATGTCCAACCAACTTCTCCCTCCAATTGAATTATCCTGATATTGCTATGGCAGGTTGTGTGGTGGAGGAGGAAATCCCTCCACAGAAGCAAGACTACTTCATGCAAGGAGCAACCCCCATTTTCAGTGGATCGCACAATAAAGCCACCAAGATTGATTGGGATAATTGTTGCGCCAAGGAGGAGACCCATATGAAGCAACATACAGGTGAGCCAGACAATCCAGCCTTGGCACGCCATTATTTTCCCAATGCTCGTAGGTGTTGACGATAAAAATCACAATAACGTTTTTGCCTGCAAAGTATTGCTAAAGCCTATTATTATAAGCTAACAATATATATTACTAGTAGGTGGGACCCCCTTTTATATTGGAGGGTCATATGTGGTTCTTATTTGATATTTATGCTATTGTTAGACACTCCTTATAGGTTTGAGCATGATTGATGTTCAAATGTTAGTTCTACTCGCAACAAATGGGCGATGGATAATTCGTGCTATTTGTGGGTTTATGTACTCTAAATTCTCAATTCCATGTTGTGAGGGATTATGTAAACTGTTATTTCCATGCTAATTGTGCCATGGTCTATTACATATTACACTTTCAAAAAACATATGTTAGTCATGGAAAAGGATAAAATAAATATGGAAAAATCTAAGGAAGAAACTAAACTATGCTACTATGCTATTATATATGCATTGAAATTAAAGGATTGTTGTTAGTCCTAGTTAACAGAGTTAGTGGCTATACGATTTATTGAGTTATATGGAAACACATGTGATATACATTATGGTATGGTTGGCTGTGGATAATATGACATAGGGTGGCGCATTTGGCAAATAAAGGGATCTTGGTTTTGATGCATGGATTAATGGAGGGTTGGCTGACGTGTACTAAGTAATTAAGTGAATAGAGGATGGAAGTTGTAATCTCCCAAATTGAATCAGTCAATTTGTTCCATTTTGTAGGTGATAGCGTGGTCAATAATAGGATTCTATATAAATTTTTAGATTCTAGAAGTGTCAAAAAAAAGGATTTAAAATTGTACCCTAGAAATAAATTGATCCTCAAAAGGCTACTTTTTAAAATTTTGTAAAAAATCTTTTCACCAGCTAACATATGTTGCTAAGTTGATCTTAGCTAGTGAAAGCCTCAGTTTTCAATGGTTAAGGTGTACTCCCCACAGGCAAGTAAGCTGATGAAAGCGCTAAACACAGATTTCTCTTCAATGACTCCAAAATAAAAAAGGGACACACTCGACACACATCACATAATCATTATGGAGCACTTGTTGAAACAAACGATGATGATGATACTGTTTGTGCATGTTTTAATAGAAAATTACGGTGGATCGTGATTTCATGCGACAACATGAGAGGATTGAAGATGACGAATTCACATTCATCATTAGAGACAGAGGAGAAAGTACCTGCCACCTCGCGATATCAAATCAGTATCTTTTGTTTTGAATTCAAGGTGTTCATAGGCAATATGATATGGTTTCATTTTCAAATTGGTAACACAGAAATTTTTCACCAGCACCAGCCTAGTCTGTATCAAGAGAATTACCGTGTCAACAGTGTGTAAATCAATCAACTTTCAAGTCATAGAGGGCGAGGAAGTGAAGTGGGTTGTAGCTGAGGAAATAATTAGATAACCTCTCATTTTTGCAGTCACTTCCATATGTGCAGAAGCGTTTCTCAGATGCAGGATGCATGACTTATGTGGAAAATTTACAGCAGGGTTATCACTAGGCGACAACATAAATTTTTTCCAGGTCATATGATGGAAAGAAAGACAGCATGGGCTCTCTAGAGATGATAATTGATGAAGCTACCATTTCTACAGCAACTGGATTACCCAGAACAGGCCAAAGCTGGTTTAAAACGACAGTGACTAAGAACTTAGATTTCAGGGTATACCTCAAGCCAAAATTCAGAAGTGTAACCTGGAAGAAAATATTACCTATTTCTCACCTGGAAGATGAATGACAAGATCTGTTCAAAGGCATTCAAATTTACTTAACTTCAGAAAGCAGGTATGACAAGTTAATGTTATACCATTTCAGACTTTTAGATCATTTCACAGGGAAGACCCTTCTGAATTTTCCTTTCTTCCTTCACAAAATCCTAACCAAAGTGTGTAAGAAGATCATAAATGAACCTCTAAGCATAAAAAATGCCCTTTGTTTTTATGGCCTGATCAAATTGATAATTTTAGAGGAGCTGGGACAAGGAGGAAGAACTTGGCAACACTTTCTTTTCTGGGAAGGTTTTGAGACCCAAACTCAACCTGTAAATGAGCAGAAGAAAGCAGGGAAAAAGCAATCAACTCCTCAGAGAAGCTCAAGGAGGAGGAGAGCTCTTCCAAGACCAACATAGGACAAGGTTTCTAGCATAAAGCCCAACAAAGCAAAGAAGAAACTGGATTTTGAAACAAACTCAGAGCAATCCACAGTGAAGAAGACAAATGTTCTTAATTTGCCATACACAAATTTAGATACAGAGCTAGAGAGGGAAGATGAAAGTCCATCCATTAAAAGTCCAGAGCACTCCATGGAAATTGCACAGGACTATGCAGATTTTAATCCTGTAGATAAAGGTGAAACCTCCAGGAATAAGAAATCAAAAAAATCACAAAAGATTAAAGAGCTGAAAGAGGTAATAGCACAACAGGAGGTTCTGGAAAGAGTGATTAAGGCAAGATACAAAACCTTATCATAAAATTTTGCAAAGACAAATGCATCTTTTGAGAAGCTATCTCGTGAAGCTGTTAAAGACAAAAAGAGGAAGAATAAAATCAACAAAGATTATAACAGCTTATGGTGGTTAGCAAAACGCCTCAAGAGGAAAATCAAGAAATTGAAGAAAAAGATCAATACACATCCATATTTACAGGTACTGGCCCAGGTTGCTGTGAATTTGCAGGGAGAGAAATCTAAAGAACACTGAGTTTTTGATGAAACAATAGTTTTGAATATGAAGGGTTTCCTTTTTGAACAAGATAGAACTTTCACCAGCACAGAAGGTGGAATTATAACCAGTTAGTTGATGAAAAGCAGAGCTTTCACCAGCTAATTAGTAGATCAAAAGGTGAAATAGCTGGTGAAACTACAAAACACAGATTTTGGAAAGTTAAGCTGGAGCAAAGTGATTTTGGAGTGATTAAAAGGATATGGGAGTATCAAAGGTTTAACCACCAAATCAAGAAGTATTCAACATCAAAGATTCATGGAGGTTTTTGGGATTAAATGTTAAATTTGGTCAACTAATGTTTTGGGTTATAGTTGTTGAAAGATTTCCAGCTATAGAAGACATGTGTCTTTACCCTCCACGACACATCAGAGTCATACAAGTGATGAAGAATAGATGTCAAAGATCAGCAATGAAGAGAGTTCCAGTGCTAGAAACTAGTTCTTTGATTATCCATTTGTATTTTGTTAAGCCCTAATATTGGCTCATTAACCCTTAATTGGGGCATATTAGATTAGTAATGTTATTTTATTTATGTCGGCTTGCTCATTAACCCTTAATTGGGGCATATTAGATTAGTAATGTTATTTTATTTAGGTCGTCTCTAGGCCATTAATTGTAATTATACCCCCTAGTCTCCTATATATACCAAGGAGACATTTTCATTTTGAATCATCTGGTACTTGAACATTTAAGTGGGGTAAAAGGAGGTTGTCCCCTCGAAGAGGCTTATTATCTGAAATTATCTCCGTTTCAAGGCGTTGATTACTTTTCCTGATGGATTTCCAAGCTATATTGAGGTTTGGTTCTTAACATATGGTATCAGAGCTCAAGGTCTTGGGGTTTCACTACTACATATAAGACACCGTGGAATTTTATCTATAACTTTTTTTCTACAACGTTTCAGAAGGAACCTCTTGGAGGGTATTTAGTAGACAGATCAAGGTACGTTGGGTCCAAAATTCAGCTCTTGAGGCCTTATAATTTCGGAGATACAGCCTGTACAAGATAGGGTTATGGAATCATCCTGAAATGAGTCATTGCAAAATTTTCGCTATAAATTTTTTTATGTAATGTTTCAGACCCTGAACTCTGAGGAAAGTTACAGAAATTACTAAGG
Organism: Picea sitchensis; assembly: GCA_010110895.2. Taxonomy (NCBI): domain Eukaryota; kingdom Viridiplantae; phylum Streptophyta; class Pinopsida; order Pinales; family Pinaceae; genus Picea; species Picea sitchensis. The sequence continues at coordinate 122,656 of SNQJ01S0025834.1, forward strand.
TATCTGTGGTAAAAATTTCAGCTTCTGGGTCATCCTAAATTTGTAGACACACCTTGTGTAAGATAGGGTATCTGACTAGTCCTATTGACTAGTCTCAAGAAGGTGTTCCAGGTAAAACAAGCATAACTTCTTGCTAGAGTATCCAAATTGAGTGGGACTGGTTGTATTGGATCTTGGATAGTCTTTAGTATTTTGGGTACGAGTTTCAAAGTTTTATATCAATTATTTTGTGCAAGGCATTCTATACAAGTGAGATCTCCTAGAAAGGCCAAAAATCGGCAAGTTGTGAGGAAGTTACCATAAATTCCACTTGGCACATCCAATTTTGATCAGACCTGTGGCATTGCAGAGAAGAAATATCAG
>SNQJ01S0025835.1:0-12334 GCA_010110895.2 Picea sitchensis
TATCTCTTTCCCCAACGAAAGCAATATCCATGGCGCGCTGGAATGTAGCTCCTGCATTCATTAAACCAAAAGGCAGTTTATCATACATGAATGTACCCCATGGTGTGGTAAAAGCGATTTTTTCTCTGTCTTGCTCGTTCATGGCGATCTGATTGTACCCAGAAAACCCATCTATCATAGACATCCGATTTGCTCCAACTACCCTTTCCAGAACGTGATCCATTTTAGGAAGTGGATAATTATCATTAAGAGATGACCTGTTCAAGTTCCGGAAATCTACACACAGTCTAATTTCTCCGTTCTTTTTTCTGACGGGGACCAAATTTGCGACCCAGTCTGAGTATCTTAAAGGTGCAATTATTTTCGCATCTAAGAGCTTCTTAACTTCTTTTTCAATAACAGGCAACAAAATGGGGTTGAACTGCCTGAGCTTATGCCTAAAAGGCTTAACTCCGGGCTTCAAGGGTATCTTGTGCTCAATTATAGAAGTATCATATGTTTGAAGCTCGTCATAGGACCAGGCAAAAACATCTTTATACTGTCTCAGTAAGTCTCTATACTGGTCCTTTACCTTAGGAGGGAGGAATTTAGATATCTTTACTATCCTGGAATTTTTTTCAGTTCCTATGTTGCAATCCTCCACTTCGTCTGGTTGGGGCTGCAAAGTGGATTTTATAGGTATGTCGTTCTGATCGAAGAGTCTTTCTAAAGGAATTAAGCCTTTTGGGATTTGGTTACTTTTGAGGATCAACATGCGATGATCCGCTATTTTTTCCCAGAAGGTTTCAGGATCTTCATTCTCTTGCATAACCCACATCGGGTCGTTTTGGTTTTCTTGATCTGGATGGGTTTCAGAGAAATCGCCTATTGCTATAAGAAATTTCTGAATTTGTTCGTCATCTTCAAAAATTTGCCAGTGTCTGACATTGTCTGGTATAGAGGGTTTATATCTGATTTCAATATGATATTTCAGTTTAACGTTCGTGGGAGGAAAAAAGGTCGAGGCTGCCTTAGCCAATGCGTCGGCATGTAGATTTTCTGTGCGAGGAATAGAATGGATTTCTATAGATGAGAAAAAGTTCTCCATTAAATCCCAGGCACAATTTTTGTACGTACTTAGTCTGGGATGCTTGGCTTGGTATTGTCGGTTTACTTGTTTTACTATCAATTCAGCGTCACCGTAAACCTCCAAGTTTTTTATGTTTAACTTCTTGGCAGCCTCTAAACCTAGGATTAATGCTTCGTACTCGCATACGTTATTGGTGTAATCTATGTCCCACTGCAATCGATATGAGAAAGGAATCGTAAACTTACCTTTAGGTGCTATCAAAAGTATGCCAGTACCAGCTCCTTCAGAAGATGAAGCGCCATCGAAGTACATTTTCCAGAGACCACCTTTGCATAGTTCTTCGGTCAAGGGGCTAAGCTCTTATTGCTTCATATCAAGTTCTTCTGGACACCCATGTAAACCATCATCAAAAGACAATATGCAATTTCCTAGATCTTGGTCTGCAACGTAAATGGGAAAGTTGTTTGGATTATGAGGATCACTGACAGTATACACCAATCTTGTTTCTCTGTACAATCGGGTAAACTGACCACCAAATATAGGGATTTTGGCATATGACATGTCCAATTGTAGAGAACCCCCCAACTTGGCTCCCCATGATCTGGATAACAACATACCATATTTGGGGGAAATATCTACAATAACCACATCCATCAAGACACTCTTGACCGGGACCTGAGCCAGGGTAACAACCAGATATTTTATCATTCCCATACATTTAACCGTTCTCGAATCGAAAGAGTATAGGTCTCCATAGGGTCTAGTGATTTGGAGCCCCAGCCTCTCCATTATAGTTTTGGGCATAACATTATGTGAAGCATGCAGTTATGCAGTAACTGGTCATGTACATTTAGAGTGATGTAGAAAGGAGCGACATTGTCTTTGAATCCCTCAAAATGAGGACCGAAGGTGATGTTAGGTCTGTCATATTCTAGGTTGATAACGTCGGAGTGACTTTATGGCTCATAAACGCCCATCACTTTGGCAATTTGCTTCCGATAAGTGGGGCTTTTTGCTAATTCTACCAAAGGAATCGGTATCTTAATTTTACTTAATTCATTTTCAAAATTGTAAGATGTGTTGGCCTTGTCCGTTTCTTTGGTTAAAACCTCCGACATTTTTTCTTCCGACTTGTTTGTCTGGATCGATTTATCACTCGTGACCTTAGTCGCAGATGTAACCTTTTTTATCGGCCCTGTTTCCTTTGTTTGGTTTTCAAATTGTTTCTCTTCGGACTCTTGAGTCTTTGTTATCTTGACTTTATTTCTGGGTAACAATGTCTCTTCCAAAGGAAGTTCATGAGATTGATCCCTTGGCAGGATTTTCTTAGGTTGGTTAGTTGAGGTGGGCTTATTTTTTGACCTTAGATTGTATCTTGGTTGAAAATCAGTCGCGATCATTTCTGTTTCTGGTTGAGACACGCAGAGGTCAGTATGATCACCTTCTTCTTCTTCATTAGACGGTTGAGGAGCATTTAAGGACTTCTCATAATCTTCCCTAGTCAGAAATGGCTACGAACACTCATCACCGAAACAAGCAACTTCATCTTCCAAATCTCCGAATTCTTGGAGGTCACTTGCTGCTATAAAATTTTTGTTTTTTAGTGGATCTTGTATTTTTTGATCTTCATTCTTTATTTGCCTCTGTTGATTTTGGAGATTTGGGTTTCTCCTGAAGTCCCTTTTTTTAGAAGAATCATCTTTAGCCTGATCCAACTCCATCCTAGAGATTTTGTTAGACAGATCTTTAATTACCCGGGCCATATCATCCACTCTGTCGTCAGTATATCTACTTGACTCGGAAGGACCAGCTGGTTCCCTATAGCGTCTATTTTCACGATTGACTATTTCTACTTTAGCTTTCAACTTACCTGAAGCCATCATATTAGATTCTATTTCAAAAACATCGTCTTGCATTCTATTCAAGGTGTCTCCTCTTCTTTCTCGCAGAAGTAGGGCAAAATCAGGTTCGAAAGCTCCCGCAAAGGTTACTTTGGCTGATGGTTCAGAAGGTTTAACATCGGATGTAATTTTATTATACAGTTTGTTAAATCTTAGAATAAATTCCATAACTGTTTATGAGTTCTTTTTCTTTAGAGACCCAAACTCGGTAAGGTAATATAAGTGATCTTTCCTCTCTCCCCACTGTGCGATGAAAGCATCTTCCAATGCATCATATGTACGAATAGAAGCTGCAGGAAGGTTCCTAAACCAAGTTCAGACCTGTCCTTCAAAGGTCTGTACAAGAAGCCTCGAATAAACATCCTCGTGTTCAATACCACAGATGTCTGCGAACTGGTCAAAAAAGTTATATGCTCAGCTGCGGTTAGATCTCCCTCCCCCGTGAACTTAGGGAGATTTTTAATGTAATTGTCAGGTAAATCATGGAGTTGAGCGGGTAAAACGAGGGGAGCGTATCTTACTGCTACTTTTGCAAATACTCTGGGTGGAGGGACATTACCTCCTCCTCCTCCGACGCCTGCCATCGACTTGGGAGTGGGGAATGAGGGTGTAACACACTGTTTTGAATCAGGTGAGACAGGGAAGTTCTGTTGAAGAAAGGCTGGTATATCAAATGATAATGATCTTTCTAAAGGACCTTTTCCCTTGTTTTCAGATGGGAAAGATTGATGAATTTCACTCCTAAATTCAGAATAGTCTGTTTTCGGATCTCTGGTATCATACAGAGGGCTACAGGAAGTAGGAGTTTCTAAAGGGCATTTAGTCTTCAAAAGTGGATTTTTGGGCCTATGAACGGTAGTGATTGTCTCAGATGAGCCTCTCGCTTTTAAAAAATTTTCAGGATCATTAACAGGCGTAATCGGCCTGCCATCCGGGTTCTGTCTGGTATGCCTTCTACCAGACGCCAGTTTGTGTTTCAGTGGAGTCGCCAAGTGAAAGATTTTAAAGACTTAAAAAGGTGTGCACTCTATGTTCACTATCAAAGAGTAACACTATCAATGAAATAGTTTGTCGTTTTCCCAAGGAAAAGATTTCGTAACTTCGATCCCCGAAAACGATGCTAGAAAGATGTTGTTCCTGAGTCTGTACTAAGGCTTCAAGTAAAGTGTCAAGGCATCCGAAAGTATGTAAAGGATGAATACGAAGATATATGTTATCCTTCGGGGTAGGAAACTAATGAAGGTTTCTGCGTTCTCGCTGTCTAGCTTCCAACTGCTCTTGAGCAGTTATATCACGCTCAATGGCTGCCCATGAAAGTTCTAATTCCTCCCTGGTGTTAGCAGTTTTAAGGATTGTATCGAAAAGATTTAATGCGATATGATTTTGATTAGAAATTACGGGTTGAATATTAGGCTGAGTAGCTGCCGGTACAGTCATTGAGGAACATTATCAGTATGGAACGATTTAGGAAGAGATTTTAATGCTGTTTCAATTTGGTTTCTTAAGTGGTATTTTTGCATGAAGAACAAAATAATAATGCAAACTGAAGGCCCTTTCCCGTAACTGTATTGCTTTTAGTAAAAGGTATGGAATGAGAGAAAAACATTTAGCTGTGAATATCATAAGGTTGAGTCAAATAGAAACTCACACATACACAGAAGAAGAAATTAACATAGAAATAATTGACATCGTGTAACAAAACATAAAATTATGTAAATGCAAATTGGTCTTACACCCACTGATAGCAGGTGCAGAGGAAAGACAAGAAACAATTACAGAAAGATAAAATCCCTTCACTATAGTAGTGGTCGTACTAAATTATAGTGATACACATCAATTATGTAGAGCAAAATGAAAAGAAACAAATAACATAACGAAACAAACTTGCAACACAGTCGTGATGGAATCAGGAATCCTCAAATTTGTTGTATTAACTCCTCCAGTGCAAAAAATACATTACAAAGTTTGCCAAAAAGTCCAGCCCCTGGTTCTTCTTTTGGTCATCTATTTATACAAATTTTCCCTTTCCTACTCCTATTTTCAAAAAGGTGCCAGCTTCCTGCCTCTACGTGACTTAGTGCATATTATACATCTGTCCATAAACTGGATACAAGTTGTGAAAGTTCCGATTGGCAGTTGTGAGGAGCGAAGACACTCCATCTCTTCTACTTTATTTTCAAAAAGGGCCAGGTGCTTGTCTTTGCATAGACTCAGTACATATCCTACATCTGTCCATGAATTGGGATATGAGCTGAGACGGCTCTGCTTGACAAATGGCTTCGGAAAAGTAGCACTCTCGGGATAATTGTGGAAGTCTATTCCCCATATATGCATCAACCATATTAAGGGTGCCGAATTGTGTGCTGGGCTGAATCAAATATCTATCAATTTGAGCCATGTCTACCTTGTCTATCTTAATGATCTCTACCAAATTTCTCTCATTTTTCTCCTTCATGTCGAGGGAGATCTGCTCTAAATTCATCTGCCTTAGCGTCTCTGTGTCACCCCCACTTTCCATCCCTAACAGTTCACCATTTATGGATTTGAAAGTTTCTTCTAGTGAATATGTCACTTTTTGAGCCTGCTCCTTGCTTAGAGTAATATTATGCTCCCAATTTTTTAACAAAATGTTTCCCCTAGTCTGTTCAGCAATGTTGAGCCCGGGAGACCCTGCTGAAAACCTATTGTTGGTGGCTATCACTGCTTCTTGGAAGGCGATCCGAGCGGCTTCCGCATTTCTTTCCTTGACAATCAGATTCTCAGAAATCTGATGCATTAATAGGCAATCTCCTCGAAATTCCTCTACTTTGTTTAGCAGACTCTGTCGAGCAGGAAAGATCCTGCTCCGAATGTCGATTGCTCTGCATTTAACAATCTCGATGTCGATCACATTGCTGCCTGGGACCTCTAGATGAGCCTGTAACTGTGTGATGGTATCCCTCTGCTGACCCGACTGCACTCGACCCTCTCAGATCACTGAGTTTGCTTGTTCCATCTTGGTTTTAAGGACTTCGATTTCTTTCTTATCGGCCAATTGGGCCAGCTCTATTGCTCCACTTGCTTGACTTTTAGCATCTTCCGCAGCTGAAGCTACTCGAGCTTCAAGAGTCTTGATCAGCCAATTTTTTTCTTTGAGTTGCTTCTTTAACATTTCGACCGAGAATTGATTTTCCGTCGCATACGCTCCTAGCGTTCCTGCAATCTCCGTGGAAAATTCGTCTTTCCTTTTATTCATCCCATCGGTCATCACTTTGAATTTTTTAACAGTGGACTCTCCCTCTTGATAAAATTCTCGCTTCACCACAGCTTTCCTCTTTTGGTCAAAGAAGAATTCATTAGGAGGGAGTTCCTCTGCCCTTATAGGTCTCAGTTCTTCACCAAATATCCATCCCTCGCTAATGCCTCCCTGTGCCGACTGCAAGGGTTTGACAGAGGTGATGGGTTGCCCGATCTGCTTCGCAGCCTTCCCTGGTGTGCTGAGTGGATCTTTCTCTTTCAGGGGGTCAGAGGTCTTCGTTCCTTCCTCCGGATTCTGATTTTCTGGTGGGTTTGTTTCTTTTATTTCCACCTCCGGACTATGCTCCTTGGGAGGGTCAGTAGTCTCTTTTTCTGTTTCGGGATTCTCCTTCCGCTCAGGACTCTTCTTCTTTTCTGGATTCTTCTCCTACTCAGGATTCTTCTCCTGCTCCCCTGCTTGACGTTTTTCGGGGTTAGAGGTTTTCCCCTCAGAACTTTCAGCCTCTTTTTCTTTATCCTTGGAAAGTCCCAAACCTCCCAGCACCGCGGGGAGACATTGTTTCCTATGCTCTTGAAATTTTAAAACTGAGGTCCTGTCTTCGGGTGCTAGGGATCTGATTCGAAATTACACCTCCGAATAGGACCTCGCCCCTCGAAAAACATCATCTGAGGGAGAACATTCATGTTCGAACCTCTTTAATCCACAATTTCCCAAATGAGTCCTTATGATCCCCTGAGGATCATGCTTCTTGTACTCGATAGAGACTAAGCTCAAGTCTTCTATGGCTGCAGCTTCAGCCTTAGCATGTCTGAAATCTAATAAGGAATAGGAATTAAGCCGAACGGGAAAAAACGGCCATACCTTTTTTTATGACGCTTTGAGCTCTTTGCTTACTCCGCCGATTACTGTTTGTCACGCAATCTCGCGACAGTCTAGCTTGTCGGGGATGAATTGTGGGAGCACCAAAGGAGGAACAGCGGCTCCGAAAACTCTCAAATAGGAGAATTCTTCCTCTACGTACCAGTCTACGATATGGCTCAAATTCGCAGCAATGCTATCAGAGATGCGGGGTGGCGTAAGACCAAAAATGGCGACGTGCAAGGGCACCATCACCCAGTTGAAAATCTCATAAATAAACTTATTTGCGTTATTTTCCCACAGCTTATCGTGGTACTCATGTACAGTCTTCTCATGGGTTGGACTCCAAGCCCAATTCATTAAAGGAAAATGCATCATGGAGCATATTGCGTCCATGATATATGCAGACATGAAGAATCCGGATGGTTTTCCGGCTGCTTTTTGCTCCCGATACTCGGTGACCCTATTGAACAAACTATCGGAGAGCATCTTTGCCCAATTGAATGAGGAACCTTCTGCCACCCGAAAGATGAGAGGTACCCACTGGATGTAAAAATGCGCGGTATCCTCCCATCCGAAAATCCGACAAGTCATCATCGCCACGTACATATAGTTTGTCTCCAGTGAAGAAATTGAATACACGCCCTTGTCATTCACTCTGAATGTCGCGGAAAGCGAAACCCAATCCTTTATCAATCTTGGCAAGGTTTTTTCAAATTCTTCGCACTCCTTCTTTTTGAAGTCCGCCATGAATTCTTTGCCATATGTGTATTCAGAAGTTGCTGGGAGCTTGTACATAGATTGGATATGCTCGGGCCTAAAAGTCCCGACCATGGCCTGTCGGTCATTTACGATAGTTCTGGAGGGCAGGTCGATGTGATCTAATGCCCATCGGATCATGTTGTAGTATGGGAGCAACCGAGGTCTCCCTACTACCAGGTGCATTCTCGACTGAACAATTGTCTTGTACTTAGTATTCAGGTCATCTTTTACAATATCATGGTTATCATCATCCAAGTCTGAACAGTTTACGAACTCGGATTGCAAAACGTCTGAAATAGATGACCAGGTGGGTACTGAGCCGCCAGTCCGTGGTGAAGTATCTGAGACGTTGTCTGGACCCTGCGCTGCAACCTCGACACTTGCTTTCGCTGCTCTCCTTGGGGCCATGGCTGACGCTTGTGTTTTCGTTCTTCTGCAATAAACCTGTGTATACATGCGGAAATGAGTTCCCTCGGAGAAAAGTGGGCTCTGTGTGCTTATGAGAAATGTTAAAAATATAATGGAACTCTTCGCATATATTTGAAAATCTTGTTCGTTTAAAATAAGTCTGTCAAATCATGAATAAAACCAAATTCATTATATAAATCAGATCTTATTTATTCATAGATTTACCCTAAACCTTCATTAATGTCATCAATGTTTGACGGCTTGACAGGTATTCGGGTTATGGAGCAAGCAGTTACATCGTGAAGTGTGCAAACCTTGATGCGCGGGACGAATCTCACTTAAATTTAAAAAATCAAATCTTATGGACTTAAATCATTTCTTCGTTTTCCGCCGCATCGTGAATTTCCCTTTAACATTCTGACTTTACAACTTGCGAGACTGCGAGTGCCGATTCAGCTTAATTAACAATAACCGTGATTGACGCATCCTTAATTATATAATTAACTTAATCGCTATATCGCGACTCGGGAATTCGAGGACAGATTTTTGGGAAAATGATATGCCGAGTCGCGATATCGCGATGTAGCGATAATTAAGGTTCGAATTAAGAGAAGGAAATCTTAGATTAGGCGACTAATTAATATTGCCATAATCATGTCGCAACTTCGTGAATCGGGGTTTTGGACATTTTAACTTTATGAAAGAAAGGGCCGAGTGGCGATGTGCCGAGAACTAAAACTAACCATGACTAGTTTTTTACCCTTGATTCTTGACCAAGGTTATCGAAAAATTTATCGGGCTCTCGGCTCTCAGGGTTGTAAAAACAAAAATTTAGGGTCGACGACTGCCGAGGCACGAAACCCCGATGATGTGAAAACATAGTTAAAGGTTTTGCACCAGTTAATGTTTTGGACGAAAATTAGACCCGAGTTCGCATTTTCGCGATTCGGGACTTGTGAATTCAAGAAATAAAGTGTCCGACTTGCGTGGCCCCGAAATCAAACAAAAAAGCAAACGTACTTACGCAAAATGAATCTTTTTTTTTAAAGTGAAAAAGCATTGCTATTAAGGCGACAAGATTTTCAGAGTCTCATAATTTCGAAAGGAAAAGAAAAACAACTTTAGATCTCAAGCATGAAAAGTTGAAAATTGCGCGAGGTGAAAAACAAGGGTGGCTCCAACATAGGCTCCAACTAGGGATCCCGCTTCACTGTGAGGCGGGAAGAACAGTAGACCAGGTGCCAAAATTGGGTAAATGGAGTCATAGGCAAAAATCAACAGAAAAATCAAGGAAAAAGATAGAAGGGGAGAGAAATTTCGCTTGGAAACGCAGAAATTTTCTCGAAATCAGATACCCTTTCTAAACACTGTTGAAGTCACTTTCGCAATTTTCCCTTTCTCGCTACTAAGTTTGGGGAATGCTTTAAGATAATCGTAACGCTATTAGGATATTCAACAGGTCTTGTGATTCTTAGCTTGCATCAGAAGAATGATATTATATAATCTAAAATAGGGAAGTCCCATCGGAATTTGGGGAAATGATCAGGTTTTCAGAAAGTATTGATTACCAGAGTAGATTGAGTTTTATGTATAATAGCCTTACAGATCTCCCAGACATTGCTTCACTGCCAGCGAGCCTGTTCAGTACCCCGGTGAAGTTGTCTGACCCTTTTCTACTGAATTTCTTTTCACCACTTTGGAAAATATTTATGCGTTTAAACGCTAAGACGAGGGCAATCATTTATGAATTTCCTTTCATCGTCTTAATAGACTAGGTGGGGGCAATCATTTCTGAATTTCCTTTCACCACCTGTCTTAGTATTTACTTTTAAAGCAGGAAGATGGGAGCAATCAGTTTATATCAGGGCTGAGATCTGTGTAATATTTTTTATCAGAGGTCTGTCAATTTATTTTGATTTACTCGGTATCAACCTTCCTTTGACCCTCACAAGACCTTTAGTTCTTAGGGAGACAAGGGAGAATAAATAAAACTGTTAACGGAAATCCTGTTCAAGCAAGCTTTGATTTTTTCGACGCTATTGAAAACCCTGGGAAAGTTAGGATCACTATAAACGTTCCTTGATTTAGCAGAAGATCGAGTAGTTGTGAGGACCGGCTTTCTGATTAAGATCTCTTCCGAAATCCCTGAGGTTTAAAACGAAAAACCTTTATTCCTTTGCAAAAAACTCGGTAAGATAGTGACTTGCTAAAGTTAGGCTCCAAATATAGACAGAAAACAAGGTAGCAATTCAATGGCTTAATATACAAATGGTGACAATAGTTTAGGACTGGTTTTCAGATATATTTTGGAACAAAATTTATAACTGACTGTTTTCAGATTTTAATATATTCACTCAAATTATTTGGTTTGAAGATTATGAAGTCAAAAATAATCCCATTATCTGCTTTTTATATTTCAATTTGAACAATATTACCTTAGATTGCTAAAACAACCTTTTATGACCAGAGTATTGAAAAAACTTACCTCTGTCTTTTCTTTTCAATTTGTTTGTGGGCTATGAATTATCTTATGTATCACCTGTTTTATGTCATCCTATTTCCCACACCGATCTGCACCTTATTTCTTCAGCTAGTTTCATCTGCAGCTGGAATCCTGCAAAAACAAATACGAATTTGATTTAAAATGCATTGAGAATTTAGGAAGGAAAACCAAAAAATTGAAAATAAATGCTTGAGCAAAAACATACATACGTACAAAAACTTATAATAAAATTTATTTATTTACAATTATATATATACAATTTCTCATTTTTCATTTTATTTTATTTCCTTTTTCCTTCGATGACTGTCAAGTCATGTAGTGCTTTAGATATCGCCCGTTGACAGGAGCGCTGAGAACTTCTCCATCAATATTTTCCAGGAGAAAGGATTTTTTTCCTTCTGGAGCCGACACCCTGAATGGCCCATACCAAAGGTGGTAAAATTTTCCATGCTTCGCGGCTTCTTCCCTTCTCGCATCCCATCTCAATACGAAATCACCTGGTAGGAACTCTCTATTTTTTGCCTTGATGTTGAACAATGCTTTCATATTGTCCTGGTATTTCTGCATTTTCTCATCAACCTCCACTCTGAGCTGTTGAACCTCAATCAGTTGGTTAATTCTTCTGGTTACATGATTGGCTTCTTCTTTTTGATCCTGCCATAATTTCATCACTGGTAAAGCTAAGTTTATAGGCAGAACCGCCTCGGTCCCATATACCATTTGGAACGGCGAAACGCAAATAGACCTTTTAGTGTTGATGCGGTTTGCCCATAATGCGTGCTTCAAATATATATGCCAGGATCTCTTTTTATCGTTCAATACCTTTTTTATTACGTTTACCAGGCTCTTAATAGAAGATTCAGCCAGCCCATTTCCCTGAGGGTAATAAGCGGTGGAATGGTCGAGGACGATACTGTACTTTTGGCAAAATTCGATCATAGCCATTGACTTGAAGGCCTGGGCGTTGTCGGTAACAATCTTTCGAGGACACCCGAATCTTGATAAGATGTTATCTTCCAAGAAGTCGATCACCACCGAGTCTGTTGCTCTTTTGGTTGGAATTGCTTCCACCCACTTGGTAAAGTAATCTGTGGCCGTTAAAATCCACTTATGATGAGCACTGGAATGGGGATTAATTTCTCCTATGAAGTCTAATCCCCATTGTTGAAATGGGGCTTCGGTTTTGACTGGAACGAGTGGTAATGAAGGAAGTTTTTGCTTACCAACGAATATTTGACACAAGGTACAGGCATGTACTTTAGCACTAACGTCTGAAAATAGTTTAGGCCAATAGTACCCGGCCCTCAAGATCTTGTAGGTTGTGGCTCTCCACGCATGGTGTCCCCCGCAGATTCCTTCATGAAATTCTTCTATAACCCGTGGAGTTTCAGACTCAACCAGACAGGCCAGTAAAAACCCGAGTGGATCCTTCCAGTATAGTTGATTTTCGGGGATGCAATATTTTACAGCATGGAGTTTTAAAGTTCTGTATTTGGCTGGTGTTAGTCCATCTGGACATTTCAGGTTTAACAAGTAGAAGACTATATCTTTATACCAGCCTGACGATATGAATTTTTCTTCAACCTTACTTGGAT